>JAQMYF010000022.1:35290908-35307702 GCA_030014195.1 Neosilurus mollespiculum | reverse complement strand
AGGCATAGTGTTCACATATTTTTTAATTTCTTCACTCGCTAAACCATTCCATATGGTCTGAAGTTCATTCATGCTATTGCAAAAGTCTAAAAAAATTAACTTGTGACACCTTTCAATTTTTCTAAAAAATTGTTTTTTATTTTTTGTTAGCCATACTTTTACCTCAATATATTTGACGGAATGATTTTTTTGGTTCTCGTTGCCTACAATAGCATTGTTCAATACATTTTCACCAAAAAATTATAGAGAAGTAATCTTTTACTTCTTATTAGGAGCTCTTTCAGACAAAAGTGGTGGTGTATCATCTTAACTGCACACTACTGTATATATAAGTGTTTATGATTTGTGACGCCACCTGCTCCAAGTAAAAGGGACAAACCGTGAGTGTCTGCAGTTTTGATTCACGTATTATCCACTCAGAATAATGTTTTTTAATCTCAAGACAGTGGATCAATCAGACGGCACCATTACTATAATACTTGAATCAGAACAACAGAGAAAAGTCAGTGTCACTGATACTAAAATCCTAGAAATTTAACAAAATATGAAAAAAAAAATAATAATAATAATAAAATTAAATAAAATGTTTTTGATACGATATGGCCTTTGCATTTTTCCAGAAAAAGCATTTTGTATTAAAGGATGTTGTGGATCAATGGAGCGCACGTGACCACTGTCACACTTTACAAAATGAAAAAATAAACCAGAAAAAAAAGTTCACTTTTCTCATATTCCTATGTATGATGTACCAAAATTTGTGTTAATTATTTGAATCTATTAGCCTTATAGATTTTTCCCCATTTTAGAGACTCACATGCATGTCTGGGAGTTAACTCTAAGGCTGTAAGTATTGTACAAAATATTTTGTCTTTCCTTTCTAGAAAAAAAGTTACTTAGCAGCTGAACAAAGCCTGATAAAGCAGTTTTTAACCGACTTCCGATTGCAGTGGAAGCAGCGAGTCTGGTGCCAGATGCTGAGTAAGCAGAGTGGTGTTGAAAGTATCTGCAATGATGTGTCTGTTACAGTGCCAGTGTGTACCATCTTCATACCTCTCCTTGAGGCTTCCTGCTATTTGTAATAACACAAAGACTCTCCAGGGTTAGATTAGCCGCCACACGTCCCACAAAGCGTGCTTGTTTTGCCTTGTCAGTGTGTACATATGCTGAGTCAGGAGACCGGCTGCTGGAACCGACGGACTGCCTCAAGGAGAGGATTAGTAACCAAACCCGTGTTCCTGTAGGCTCACAAACTGGCAATTTCTTCACACTTAAAATAATCTCTCGCTCTCTCTCTCTCTCTCTCTCTCTCTCTCTATCTCTCTCTCTCTCTCTCTCTATCTCTTGTATGTATCATTATGTCTCTGTCTCTTCTTTTGTACATCTCTCTCTCTCTCTCTTTTACCTCTTCTATCACTTTTTTTTAAACCCCCCCCCCTCCCCCTCCCCCTCCACCCCACCACCTCGTTTGGTCTTTTTCTTACATTGATTTTCTGAGATCTGTCTATCATTCTGTCAACGTCTGTCTCTCTGTCTCTGTCTACGTCTCTCTCTCTCTCTCTCGCTCTCTCTCTCTGTCTTTCTTCCTCTCTGTCTCTTCTTTTTGAATGTCTCTCTCGCTCTCCATTTCTATCTGTGTCTCTCACTCTTTCTATTTCTATCAGTCTCTGTGCTTTTTCTCCTTCTTTCTTTCTCTTTATGTGTCTCTTCCTCTCTTGCCGTACTTTTAATGGTCACACATGGGGCCTGCAGCTGGTTCAGTATAGCACTAAAAAAAAATCAGGAAAAATAAGGAGGTGTGCACGCGCATGTGTGTTTGTGTGTGTGTTTGTGTGTATGTGTTTCTGTGTTTGTGTATGTGTGTGTGTGTGTGTGTGAGTGTGTGTTTGAGTGAATGCGTGTGTACATTCATGCACTTAGTCCTTTTTGCTTTTATGAACCCTTTGATCTCCCTCCCTATGGGACTCCCACATTTCGGTTACGATGCTCATATCACCATTACCCCTGAGAACTCTGGCCGTTTGAGTCACCCAGCCCTAACCCAGCTCTGATCATATTAATCAATAATGTATGTTCTGCCTGTGTACATTGGATGAATAATGGAAGCGACAGGGCCCTTATTGAGTTTTTATGGTCTGTCGTGGTTTAGTGGTAGCTTTGGAGCTCCCTTGGGTCGTCTCTAAAGTAAAGTGCTGAATAATGTATTATAGTGTACACATCTGCGCCACTCCCTTCAGCATTTAAAGTAACGCAATTTGGTCTGAAGGAACAGAATCCATTTCTGTTGTCCTGGTGTATCAAACCGGATACAGGATAAATGCATGAAATGTGGTCCTCATGAAATTCATACACATTGTATGCAGTCCGTGTCCTACTCATGCCCCTGAGTGTGTGTGAATTGTATGCTTAAGAAGACTAGCCAAAGTAAACACTGGTTTTGATCAACTTCAGATCTTGTCATTTGAATGGACTGCTGTGCTTTTATATGTGGTTCATACTGTCAAGTTTACAGCGTTTATTTTTATTATGTTTAACAGACGTCTTTATGCATTCTTAAACAGACATCTCGTGATTTCAGAACAGCCTCATGCTAGTTCAGGGAATAGGAATACCAACCAGGAAATAAAGGGATAAAAAATGAACAGATATATATGTTTACATACAAACACACACATAAACACTAATTTGCCAAGCCACATAATCTTATTATGGTTGCTGGGGGCTGGAGCCTATCTCAGCCGAAACTGGGCAAAGGAGCGGTACACCCTAAATAGCTCAGACCAGCAGGACCAACACACGCACACAAAACCATTCACACCTAGGTGCAATTTGGAACAGCCAATTAAGCCTGTGTATATTTTGGGACTGTGGGAAGAAACCGGAGTACCCGGAGGAAACCTACACAAGCACGGGAAGCACATGAAAACTCCACACAGAAATGCCTGAACCCAGGACCTTCTTGCTGTGAGGTGGATGTGTTAACTATATATATATACATGCACACATATACAGCTTTACTGTCTGTGCAAAATCGCTAACCTTAAACTATTGCCTCTGAATACAAATATTAACATATATTTTATTTCAGTACACTGCAAAAATTTCATATACATTGAATATAAACAAAATGAGGGTTTCCTATTAAAACATTTCATTATTAAACCTATTTCTAGACTGGAATCAAGTAATACCAAGTTTTTTGTTCTATTTTAGCTAATCTTGTTTTGCGGTTTAGACGTGAGTTAAATTCCGACCCATTCCTGTTTTTCGTCCTTTACCCTGCTTGTTCATTTCATGCTCACAGCTCTCTGTGAACATGACCTTTTATGGAGTTTTGTGGGCGTCACTAAATGCAAATGACCTGTGCTTAGAAAGCTGGCAGGTGATCACATTACACATCTTTTTGAAACCTTTGCAGATCTTTTTGAAATTTTTTGTTCAGTTTCACGTACACAAACATTCTCTCACAACTTTACTCAACAACTGATAAATGAGGCCCACCGACTGGAGATGAGGCGTTAACGCTGCACTTTCAGTAAGTATGATGTACATGATTGATTTCAATAATATCATCGAATCACCATGCATTAAATCAGTTGGTGTAGTATAGTCATGGTAGGATAAAAGAGAAGTATGTAAGTACTAAAGGGTCAGGCTCTAAACTTACTCTCTGTGTCATTTCCTCAGTAGTGAGCGTCACTCACATGTGCAACACCATCAATTTCAGTTCATGGTGGAGAGGCTTTCCAAAAGCTTTTGCAACATGTTCATTTCAGGACATAGGAATCTGAAGCAGTCTAGAGCATTGCAACGATAATCACTTAAATGCACGGAAATGTAAAAAAAAAAACAGGAACCCCCTTGTCATGATTTGAGGTGGAGGTCAGTACTGGTAGGAAATCCCCTCCGGAAGGGGCCCCGTTTTGCTAGCACGTCTGTAAATGAGTATACATTGTTGTGCATGTGGTACTGTCAAAATGAACAGAATGTACAGAGGAGTTATCAGAAAGTCAAAGGAAGGAAGAGAAAGACAGACAGGAGGAAACGGGTAATGAGAATAAGGAATTAGTGAATGACAACTTCATGACTGTAAAGCAAGCAGGTAAGAAACCTGGGTCATGTTTTGAAGTTTAGAAGTTAGCTGTCTGGGTAGAATATTATATATCAGTGTATTGTCTAATGAAGTATCAGGTATGGACAAGTGATCAGTTCATTAGCTAGCGGATTATGTAAGTAAAAGCTGCCTGACTAGCCTAAAAAAGAGCTAACAGTTTAAGAACATATCGAGAGCTAGTTAAATTAATAATTGCATTAATCCAGTCTAAGACGCCGTTTATTAGATGGTTGGAGTTTTATAAGATTACGCAAGGTCAAAGGTTCATATATGGTTTCATATATTTGTTCCATAGTAATGACATGTCTATCAGTTATAACCACTCTAGCTCCAGAATTTTGTGACCTTGCTCCGAGCATGACCTTTGACCTTGACATTGCAAAATCAAATCATATCTGGGAGTTAGTTAGGGTGACGTCCCCACCAAGTTTGGGGAAAATCAATGTGCGGGTATAATCAGTATTTTGTTCGCAGACAAACTAACAAGCAAACAAACAAACAAACAAACAGACTCACAAACTCCAGCGATTACAATTACTCTCTCTCTCTTATGTAGCATGCCATGTTTGCCTCAGCAAAATGTCAGTCGCGACAGCAGCAAGCAACAAAGCCATGGAACGAACAACGATCGTCAAGTGATTAAGTCAAACTTTTGGATTGAATGATTTTTCGTCATTTTTTCCCTCCCATTTCCCAACTAATTTCCCATTTCCTTTACTCAAGAAATGAAAGAAATACTTACAACTATGGATTTCGTCTTATTCTGTCATGCATAACCTCTAAACAAATGTGTATAGAGATATTAAGAAGTAAATAAGAAGTAGCAGAGGTTGATGATGTCTCCAGAGAGGGCTTGTATGTAGCTGGTATATATAGCTGGCTAATAGTAAATAGAAAGCCAGGTATGTAGCAAGCAAGCAAACAAAAACCTTCAAACTGAAAATCATATACTGTAGTGTATACTCCAAGTTGTCCACTACCATCTACCAGCGACTTGTAACTTGCTAGTGCAATTATAAGACTGTACCTTATAGTAAGAATTAGGAATTATAATCAAGACATCAAGATAAAATCGGCTTATGTGACGAAATGATACCATATTGTTTGAAGTAAGTTGATGTGACTTCACCGACCTGCCGAAATAAAATTTTCCAGACATTTAGTGGTCCAAACATCATTCTATACTATCAAGTAAATGAAAGCGTGCAAAAGCCTTAAAGCCTTAAAACCTTTTTGTCTGCGGATGAGTCAATCAGCTTCAAGACAAAAAGTCATCTCATATTTGAAGGGTAAGTGTGCTTTACAGAACATTTTTTGTAATTGTTGCTATGGTAGACAAACACAAACGTTGGGTCAAAGCCCAGTTAATATTGTTTTCATGAAATAGATCACTTGGGAAACCTGTTAGAATTTGTGAGTTATATTATAAGCTGGTTGTTGACATGTTAATGTAAGGTTTGAAGGGAAATGACATACCAAGTTAAAAATAAATATAACACGACATATAGCATGCAGGAAAAAAACCTAGTCATGATATAACTTGTGTGTACTTTCCATTTACAAAATGATCGCTTAACACACGAGCATGTGGTGACACGACTTCTTTCGACAGTAATCGCAGGTTCGAAAGCTTTTTTCATGACGTCTTTGCAAGATTTCTTATGCTTTCTCACCTCAGTAAGTAACTTCAGATGGTATCTTAAATAAACCTTTATCTTTGTTATTGATCTGTAGGCTGAGCAAGACTCTGTAACTTTAGGTTTTAAAGCTACACTAAATCAACATTCATTCGAAGGTAAACTGCTACTAGATGCCTTTCAGTCAATTTTCTAAAGTCCCTGAAATACTGGAAGTGACATCCAGTATTGCTGACAAAGATTTATAAGGTATAAATAAATAAATACACTCATTTCAATCTGGAGTGACATGAGTGTATTTCAATCTGGAGTGACATTAATTGACCCAAGAAAGCCACACCCACTTCATTTGGTGTATAAGCCTGGAGCCCCGAACAGATCGCCAGACCACTGCAGAACCAACACACACAACCGTTCACACAGACATCCACACCCGGGGCAATTTGGAACAGCCAATTAGTCTAATGTGTATGTCTTTGGACTGTGGGAGGAAACCGGAGTACCCGGAGGAAACCCACAGGGAAAACATGCAAACTCTACACAGAAACGCCCGAGGCTGGGACTCGAACCCAGGACCTTCTTGGTGTGAGGTGGACGTACTGTCCACAGGTTTTGTGATAATGTGACAAAGATCTATCCCTTAACTTATCGAACATTAAATGTATATATTTTAATATCGGTTAACTATTTTTTTTATCAAGGATGCCACTGAAACCCAGACTTTTGGCTGATGATCCATGCCATTTTCATTTTTTCATCCACCTTCAGCGCTGCGTCCTCTCAGGAAGAAAGTGGCTACAGAAGAATTATTTAATTCAGTTTATTCTAAAGAGCAGGACTTAAACTGTCCAAAATACATCTGTGCATAATCTCCTCAGCTATAGTTTTTCTGCAGTTATGAATCAGTCTTTTTCGGCAAGTTGGACGTTGTGGTTTGTAGATAAGCATGGCTTCCTCTCGCTTTTGTGCCTTCTGTTCTGATGAATGTTGCCGCAGTATTTCATCATTGGAAATAACGGAAATCCTGAAGTTCTGCCCTTTCAAATAAAATGTGCAGCTCCGTTTTTGAAAAAAGACCGTTTTGGACACTGATATTAAAAATGGGACATTGCCCTGGAAGTCTTTAAAAAAAAGAAAGAAAAAAAGAAGTGGAGACAAATCCATTATGACTCAAAACATCTTTGTAGAAATCTAGGTGGGGGAGGGGGGTAGAAAAATGTTTAAATTCCTTTTTAAATTACTTTTCCTATGTAAAGCTGCTTTGCGACAATGTCAGTTGTAAAAAGCGCTATACAAATAAAACTGAATTGAATTAATTGGAAATATGGCTAGGTAGCCAACACAATTAAACTCGCCTTCTCCTATGAAACCTCTAGATTATATAGATAGGTATATAATGGTAAGTTCTGTGGTGACTTTAGTCAGTCTCTCCTGGCTAAAGTTGTCAGTCACATCATTCCCAAGTGGATCCATGCATTCTAATGTTATAGTAAAATTTCTAAATTATTCCAGTTATGTAAAAATGAACTGTTTGAATTAGACACTGGTGATGGAAAGATGAGAAAAAGTGATATGGAAACTCGGTGGTTTGGTCAATGAGAACTCATGGGGAGGGGCTGTGCTAAAAATTGTACTTCAGCCAGCCAGCAGGGGCATTCGACCTGTCGTTGCCTCAATGTCTTGTACAGTCAGTGACAGCCATCGAATGTAGCCTGAGCTTTATTTAAAGGTGCATTTGTTAAGATTTATCACTTAATAGAATTAAGCAGATCAGCAAGTGAGTGAGTGTGTGTGTGTGTGTGTGTGTGTGTGCTCGGCAGTTTAACAGAGCAAAGTTGTAACACTATAAACTTGTAAATTCCAGCTCATAGAGATTTGCTGGTGCAGGAGCAATCATGAGTTGCGGTCACTACTTGTGTTAGCTAGTAGCGGAGCTCCTGAGTGGAGCACCATGTCATATAATGACAGTAGAACATGGCTTGGATGGCTGTCCCGTGTCTGTCTGGTGTCCACATGTGCCCGCCACAGGAAACCCAATATGGCTGCCGTGTTGCCTAGTTGATGCTGATTGGCTGTTATGTTATCACTGACTTGCGTAATGACGGGCATCGATAAAAAACAGATTTATTATTAATCATGAAACCGAAACCTATGGAGCAAACGCCAAAATCAGAAGCTTGACAGGACATGAACCTGTTAAACGGATAAATAGCAAGACATACAATTAAAAACATAAATCCGAAAGGCAATAAAAGCAAACCCAGGCTCAGGTACCTATCAAGAGACATTTAGGCAGTGCCTAAATCTCTATAGTTCACTTTCTTAGCTATATGGAAGTTAGCTAGCTTTATCTACAGTGGGTTTCTTTTAAGGTGTTTCATCCAGAGTATTAACTTATCTGAGATTACTCCTCTTTTTTGGAAAACACTGAGTGGTCTTTGCTCACAGTAGAAAGTAGAAAGTGCAAACTGTACTCCTCCATGTGTTCCTTTCCGAACACTGATATGGGTGGCGTTTATGGGTGTCTATGAAAAGACAGACAGGAGTCCCATGTAAACACAGACAAGCAGTCTGGGTCAAGTTTTATTAGCCATGTAGGACACTTGTGCTCATGTCGTTGTATAAACCATGCTTTTAGATCATGTTCCGCATTCCGTCACTAGAACTGCAACCCCTGTTTGAAGAAATGATGAGTGTTTAATAGTTGAACATTCTGGCTTCGTGATAAATAAGAAAACAAATCAATTTTAATTTATTCAGATCAATTAAAGGAAAAAAACTTTTTTAAAAAGGTGCACTCACACGATAACGATCATACTCCAGTGTTATTCTGCTGTTATTCCGACGTTTCAGAAGACTTTGTTGCGATACATACCGATGTTCTCCGATTGTCACGTGACGTGATTCCGATGTTTCATTCGATGTTATTACGATGTATATTACGTTGTCACTCCAGTTTGTACTGATGTTGTTCCGATCTGTCACCGATGTTCTATTTAAAAAATGTGTGATTACCCCCCCCCCCCCCCACCACCACCCCACTTTCATACCAATGTTACACTGATCACTACCGATGTTCACCCGTTCTATACCGATGTTCTCCGATTTCTTCCTATGTTTCTCTGATGTATTCCGAACACACAAAGAACCCACCAACTTTTTCAACACTCCCAAATTTTTCACTTTTCTCCGAAGTTCTCTGATGTATACTGATGTTCTCCGATTTCCTCCGATGTAACATCGGAATATTAACAGGGCAAACTTGGGAACGTGATTAGTATCATGTGAGCGCAACTTTACTTATAAGGATTTTTCATGAAGCCAATATGTTTAGCCTTTGAACAAAATGGTTTAGCACCCGTTACATGTTTATGAATAATTACTAATTATTTTAATAATAAAATTTAACCTACTGCACCTTTAATCTTCACTCACAGTTTGCTGATTTTCTCCTTGCGAGTGTCAGTGTAAGGACAATTGCTGCCTATAGTGTAGGAGGCTCTATTAGACCGTGACGTCTGAATTACACATTGTGAATAATGCATCTTTTTTTTTTTCTTTTCTTTTTTGTTTTTGGCCCTGTTTAAAAATTCAATTAGGTCACAATTCTCTCTGCCTGCTGAGAATATTCCACTGATGCTGGAGACAGTGTGCATGCAGCTGTCTGTTAACGGCCAGTGACGCATGAGCTCTGAGCTCAGTTTGCCCCTTTTGATCCAATTTAGATGAGCATACGCAAGTCACTATTAGTTCTATTGGCACACACACACACACACACACACACACACTTCTGATTCTCTTAATGATGAAAGATAAACACAGACTTAACTGATTTCTTCACCAACGCATTGCTCAGCATTACTCTAGTGTTGAGTGTGTATGCTGAGGTGGTAAGACTGATGGTATCACAGCAGGTGAGAAGGCTGTAACGGTGTTCTATTGTTTCTCACACGGCTGAGGGCAACTCTGGAACCGTGGGTCATTTAATATGTATTTGGTTACTCAATTATTCATTCAGCTTTAGCAGCAAATCATTGTTAGCTCTCTCTCTGTGTCTATGTGCATATGTGTGTGTGTGTGTGTGTGTGTGTGTGTGTGTGTGTGTGTGTGTGTAGAAACATTAACAGTTTTTGTTGTGCATGATGCAGTTCTTGACATATTAAAAGAAAACAAGCCGTCCATCATGTTCATGGCTTGTTAGACTTGGATTTGGTTCCGTTTCTTGTTATACAGTGAAAACGAATTTAATATTAAATACGTGAGAACAAAGTGATAAACATAATGAAATGGATCTGCTTGCTAATGTGTGCATTACTACCAAAGACAATGTGTTTTTGATATGGTTAAAGACACAGATAGAGTTCAGAGAGAGAGAGAGAGAGAGAGAGAGAGAGTCCTATGTACACGTATATGCCTAGACAATCTTTGGGCAGACGTTCAAACCCATTAGACTGCGATGATGATTTAAAACTGGCTGAGGCTGAATCTTTCCTCCCTATCTCAGTAATGGGAGGCCTTACATTACAACATAGTCCTCTTCTGCTGAGCTCAACCTCCTGCTGGACTTCTTTGACATGATCTAATCTGATAAACAGAACATGCACAGTTCAGCACAAGGCAGGAGAAAAGACTTCGGTTTAATGATCAGGGTCGAAGTTACATCATTCACCTGCTCACTCACTCATTCATTTACCCAACCACTTAATCCTACTCGTAGGGTCATGGGACACTGGGTGAAGGCGGGGAACACCCTGAACAGCTCGACAGACCATTGCAGGGCAACACAAACACACACACACACACACACACACACAACCATTCACATTCACACCTAGAGGTAATTTGGAACAGCCTCAGAATTAGCCCAATGCGCATGTCTGGACTGTAGGAGGAAACTGGAGTTCCCAGAAGAAACCCATGCAAGCACAGGGAGAGCATTCAGTCTCCACACAGAAACCCCCGGGATTTGAACCCAGGACCTTCTTGCTCTAAGGCGAACATGCTACCCACTACACCACCATCAAATTAGTACCAGAAAATGAAATGGGGGCACTGCATATTGAAATCTGTCGTTCTATTGTTTGTGCTGACGTCATCTACAACTTTGCTTTTACCTGAGCTCAGCTGGGATTAGCCTGTGACCCTGATAGATAAAAATACCAGATGGATGGATGGTTTGAACGCATGTAATAGATGGATGATTGCTGTGATGATTGGATGCATGTGATGGCTGGATGGATGGATGTGAAGGACAGATGAATGGATGAATGAATGGATGGTCGTGATAGATTTATGGATGGATGTTATGGACAGACAGACGAATGGATGGATGTGACTAATGAATGTGATGAATGGCTAGACGGACATGACGGACAGACGTGATGGATGGATGTGATGGACATAATGGACAGATGGATAGACAGGGCACTGACATTCTTGTTGTTAGCCATCATCAAAAGTCTAACAGCATGGTGATTCTTTAAATATCAGCTTTTATTAACTTTTTTATTTTATTATTTACTACAGCAGGCGTCTCCAAGCCTGTTCCTAAAGGACTACCTCCCTGAAGACTTTGGGTCCAATCTTAATCGTGCACACCTGAGTACCTGATTATTGCATTGAAGAAGTTCTTGAACAGGTCAAAGAAGTGTGTTAGATTTTGGTTGGAGATAAAATCTGCAGGAAGGTAGATTTCCAGGAATAGGGTTGGAGACCACTGTTGTGCAGTATATAACTAACATTACAGCGGCTTTTGGGAATTCATAGGAATGTATAATAGTGACATCATTATCATCATGCTGTTGCTTCTTACAGTAAAGCCACTCAGATGGTTTAGATTTTGACCAGCAAATGTTTCCTGTTTATATGCGGCCTCCTTGAATCCATTTGGGAGTCCTCATGGCAACGTTTCCAGTGTTGCTGTGTAATCTTTAAAGCCTTAACCGCTAAATTTCTTATTCGGGTAGGATTTACACCTGACGAGAAACATTCAAAGTGACATTCGAGCAAGATTCTCTCGCATTTCTGGTGTTTTCAGTAGTTCTAACCGCCAGGATCCTTAAAAGCTGTAACCAACATGGGCGCGAGTTGTATTTGTGTTTATTTGGGATTTGAACCCATGACCAATTCCAGTAGCAGTATGAATAATTGTTTTTGAGGAGCATTTAGTAATTCATGGCATTTTATATAATGTGTGTGTGTGTGTTTGTGGAGGAGGATTTTCTTTTCATGTGGAGATTTTTTTTCCTGCGTTTCGGAGAAGAGTTTTATGCTATTTTTTGCTTCCCCGCTCTGAAACGAAAGTCCTCTGTACTTTTTTTTTTTTTTTAAAGTACTTTGAGCTTCTTTGAAGTGTGTATGTGTGTGTGTGTGTGTGTGTGTGTGTGTGTGTGTGTGTGTGTGTGTGGATTCATGATTCACCTCTGTAGCATCTCACGCTCTGAATGACTCACACTGATGAATGAATGGTACAAAGTTGTTCAACGTTTAACTGTGAATCAGTGAACTCTTAAGAGTGGTTATGATCCAACTCACAACTCAAAGCTCATAATTATTGGCACAGTTGACAAAATTAGTTTAATAAAAAAAATAATAAAAAAGTTGGTCACAAATAATATGAAAATATATTTCCTTTATTTGATGTCGATTTATTCTGTAGCGTGCACGTTGGTGCCAGACGGGGATGGTTTGAGTTTTTAGAATCTTTTGGAATTTCACACACAGCGTAGACAAGATGTACCAGAGAATGGTGTCACAAAACAAAACATGCAGATTAAATGTCACAGGGGAAGAGCCAGGATTGGTTCAAGCTGGCACTGAATGAATACAGATTGTGATAAATGCATGATAAACATGGATGGCACCAAGTTCATATATTTAATGAAAACAAAAATTTTAACTAGTGAAATAAAAATAAAGGTAAAATAAATAAAAGAAAAAGGTAATAAAAAAAGGTGCATGACTGTCACGCTGGAGATCACAAGTTTGAATCTGGGTTGATGCCACAGCCATCCGCGACTGGGAGTCCATGGGACCTTATTGGCTGAGCTCTCACAGAAGGGAGGGATGGCATACGCTCCCCTGTCACTCTCAACAGTCACCAGCCAATCCATGAGCGTCTGTGAGCTCATTCGTACACAAGGGGTGAATAACGCTTTGCCTCCAAATACTCATGCGCAGCAGTTCATAAAGAGGCAGGTGGCCGCAGTGAATGTCACAGAGGGGGCATGTGAATGCTTGCACCTATCCCTGGCTGGTGGTTGTCGTATGTGATAGGAGGGCAACACTTGAAAGGTGGGAATCGGATACGACTAAAATTAGGGGAGAAAAACGGGGTAAAATTAAAAAAACATTTAAAATACTATGCTGAGCAGAGAATTTCAGGAACAATTAACCTTCATTTCCATCTCACCCCTTCATTTTGCACTACGCCTGCTATACCACTTTGAAGATGAAGATGATACAGTAACAGACTACTTCCAGAAGGTGGCAGAAACATGCATTAAAGTAGAAGCTATAGCTGAATCACAACTAGACTACTCACTCACTCTCTCACTTATCTGCCAAACCGTTTACTATTACTCGGGTTGCAGAGAGGCTGGAGCCAGTCTCAGCTGACACTGGGTGAAGGCAAGGTACACCCTGAACAGCCCATCAGACCACTGCAGGGTAACACACCCACACAACCACTCACACTTAGGGGCAATTCGAAACAGCCAGTTATTCTAATGTGAATGCCTTTGGACTGTTGGAGGAAACCGGAGTACCTGGAAGAAACCCACACAAACACAGGAAGAACATGCAAACACCGCACAGAACTGTCCAAGCCTGGGATTTCAAACCCAGGACCTACTTTCTGTAAGGTGAACGTACTAACCACTACGCCACCATGCCGCCCACAACTACACTAAAATGACGTGTGTTTGCATAACTAGCTAAACCTAAACTGAAAACAAGGGCAATCGGAAAGCTCAGAAATCTAGATTATTTCCAAATTCTAATAGAGTGTTACAGGTCCAAAGCCCCACCTCTGGTAGAAATTTCATGCAAATCCACACATAACTTTTTGGGTAATCCTGCTAACTAGCACCCAAACCGATGGTAAAACATAACCTCCTCGGCAAAAGTTCTTAAAAAAAGAAAAAGGCAAAATAAAAATATAAACAAATGAAAAGGTTGAATTATACAAAAGTTAGGATGGCAGAAAGACCACCATGACTGAGTGATGTACAGTATTTAAAACCAAATACTTTAAAGCTGAAGATTCCTTGTGTCTGATATCTGCCATGGTTTCTTTTCTGTTTCTGTTCTGCAACGTTTACATGTAAGAGCTTCATACCTCTTGTTTTTTCCCCATTGTTGTTATAAATGTTCATCGTTCATTTTCTGAAGCACTTAATCCTAATTAGGGTCGTGGGGAGGCTGACGCCCATCTCAGCCGACTCTGGACGAGGGAAGAGTACACCCTGGACAGCTCACCAGGCCATTGCAGGGCAGAAACACGCATGGAACATGGTTCTTTTTCATGCCTCTCACCATAGACAGTGAGAGACATGGCCGGCCTTTGATAACCCAGTTAGCTGCACTGGGGGGACAGCAGTGACAACCCGGTGACAGTGGGGCTTGAATCCCCGATCTTTGGATCAGTAAGCCAGCACCCTACCACTGGGCTGTTATAAAAGTTGTAATCCATAATAGGTGATTACACAGTTACGACGATATGAAATCTGAAACTTTGCCCATGTTTGCTTCAGACAGCAGAGCAGAAGGGAAAAGTGCCAAGGAGACAACACGGCACTTCAGAATGTATCATATAGCAAATATAATATCTCTGATATGAAGCCATTTCCTGGTAACGACAGCCAGAAAACATTGTCACTCGCTTCCTTATGTTACCTCCTCTTTTTACTTCCTTCTCTCTTTATCTCTCCATCTTTCTCTCACAGTTTTTCATTCTCTTTAATTCTGTATTTTACCGGAAACCGAAACCCATTTGCTCTTAATGTATCTCCAGTGATTAGAAAAGACCAACAAAAGGACAGGAGACAGGACACGAGAGAGAAAAGCGCCCATGCAATCTGAGTTGACTTTGGGGGTTTTTTCAGCCATATGTCCTGACCAGGTACAAACTTTTAGATATTATTTCCTTTGGTACTTTGGCTGGTGCTTATCTCAGCCGACACTGAACGAAGGCGGCGTACACCCAGAACAGCTCGCCAAACCATCTCAGGGCAGAACTCACACACAACCATTCATATTCTCACTTACGGGCAATGTGGAACCGTCATTTAGCCTAATGGACTATGGGAGGAAACCGGAGTACCCAGAGGAAACCCACGCAAGCACAAGGAGACCATGCAAACCCCACTCAGAAACGAGCCTGGGAATCGAACCCAGTAACTTCTTGCTGTGAGGCAGATGTGCTAATCACTACACCACTGTACCACCAGATATAAATGTTAGTCTAGCTAAAATAGTTTGCTGCTTAAGATAACACATAAGATAAGATTAAATGGTTAACGAAACTGAAAGGTCGCTGGTTAGATTCCTGTACCAGCAGGATAAACGTGTGGTGGCAGGGAGGAGTGAGCATCTCCTTCCCCTTCCTCCACCGTCACAGCTGAAGTGCCTTTGGACAAGGCGCCTATTCCCCAGCTCCTCTCCGGGCACCGTAATGTGGCTGCCTAGTGCTCTGAGCGTTTGTGTTGATTTGATATATCACTCCACTTGTAGGATTAAAAATCAAAAAACGCTGAGATCAAAAAAAGATAAGGACAGAAAGAACAGAAAAATAAGGCGCCTTTTTTACGAGAAAGCTTTCTTTCTCACTTCTATCTGTTCTTTCTGTTTTCCACAAAACGTGGCACAGTGGCGTAGTGGTTAGCATGTCCACCTCACAGCAAGAAGTTAATAGGTTTGAGTCCCGGGATTGGCAAAGGGGAGTTATGTGTAGAGTTTGCATGTTCTCCCCGTGCTTGTATGGGTTTCCTCCGAGTAGTCCTGTTTCCTCCCACAGTCCAGACACATGTACGTTGGGCTAATTGGTTGTTCCAAATTGCCCCTAGGTGTGAGTGTGAGTGTGAATGGTTTGGCGAATGAGTGAGTGAGTGTTTTTCACTACATGTGCCTTTTCTTTCTCTCCCTCTCTTTCTCACTCCCTCATGTTCCACAGTTCTTTTTTTGTGTGTGTGGTGAAACTCGAGTGTGTAAGAGAGATGGGAAAATATCCCCAAAATGATTCCATACGCTTAAATTCAAGCTTTTAAAAATAAATCGCAGCCTCTCGTGCCGGGGTTGAAATTGGCCAAGGGTCGAGCGGTCACCTGATCGTTACAGACTTCGTCTTAGCTCTGTTTGAAGCAGAAAAGTAAACATTGTGGGAATTTTCTGTGGTTCTGGATGGGTTTGGATGAGAGTAGACACTGTATATCCATACTGTTTAATCTTAGAAGGAATTGAATGGTCGTAGTACACGACAAAAACTGAAATTGTACCACATGAAATCTCTGGAACACAGTATGGCTACATTTATACAGTATTTCCTATTACGAGGAAATAATCAGTCAAATATTAGACTATTAATCTTCAAGTCATTTTTTTACACTACTGCTTGCTCACAGCGTGAAGTTTATGGGTTCAAATCTCTGCCAAAAGCCTTTCTGAGTGGAGTTTACATGTTCTTGTGCTTGAGGTGGGTTATCGCCGGTTATCTGTTTTTTTTCTGGAATAAAACCTAGACTAAAGCCCCCTGTACGTCCTATAGAGTTTTGTTCTGCCGCAGCTCCTTAGAGTTTTAAATCAGAATATACACTGTGTGCACAATTATTAGGCAAGTTGTATTTTTGAGGATTCAGGTGTACTGTTTACCTTCACTGTAAATTTCATGCTTAAGAAGGGCCCAAAAGTTCTCAGTAGGGTGTAAGTCAGGTGAAGAAGGGGGCCATGTCATTAGTTTTTCATCTTTAATGCTTTTACTGGCCAGCCACGCAGTTGAGTACTTTGATGCATGTGATGGAGCGTTGTGTCTTGCATAAAAATCAAAGTCTT
>JAQMYF010000022.1:35264359-35277935 GCA_030014195.1 Neosilurus mollespiculum | reverse complement strand
GATGTAATCTAATGTAGTCCAGTATGTGGCCTATGTAGTGGCAGGGAAAATCTTTGTCTTTCATTGTAGTAGTTACAGGTGATGTTGCTTAGTTGACCAGTAAAAGCTGACAATTGCCTCACTACTTATCAGTTTAACCATTGAACAGGTCACCTTAGTCATCATCACAACAATTGCCCCCCTTGAGAAATTGGTCAGGAGCCGCCACTGGCTCCAAGGTCAGCTAAAATGTCTTCCATGCCTGGGCACTGTATCGCAGTATTGTGAATCTGGTATTTGAAAGCTACCAAAGAGCTTTTTCTTAATTATTGATGCTTTTAAAGCATCATTATTATTATGCTCTGTGTTCACTTCAGCTTTGTGAGTTGATATGATATGTCGTTACATCCTTTTGGGCGCTGACTTAAACATTTACATTTATTGAAAATAAAGGAAATTATACAGAATATTTAGGGGTTCAGTGCATTTACACGAAAACATATTTTTTTTATTATTCACAGAAAACATACAAACCTATATATTTCCCCCCAAAACACAGAGGCAAAACAAAAGTTCTCCTGAAGTTTAACGTATCATTGGTAGAGAATTACAAGGCTGATTGCAATTTACCGGGAAGCAACAAACGTGGGCCGTTGCGTCCAGCAGGTTAATCGATATCTGGGAAGGTTCGACTACATACAGTTTCTTGCTTGGGAAAGAAATGACCAGGTCTGAATAGCAATAACTGTTGCCATTTTAATGATTAGTTCATGGCTAAAACAATTTTGACTTGAGTCTAAACAGGTGAGAAATCAAAGAGGAGAATTAAGCTGAGAGATTTCTCCAGTCGTCTTTAATCATTGTGTCTTAACCATTGTGATGACTTCAGTAATCAACAAGAGAGGGGAAATCCTGGCAAATTTCTGAAAACGCTTTTCTCATTGCGCTGCCTTTAGTGAATTAATTAACAGAAATATATGCAGTGAACTAACTGGAATTGCTTAACTACAGCAGCTTTTAAAATTTCTCTGATGCAATCTGGTGAAAGAAATCTGCTCCTGAAATCTTTCCAGCCTCTGCTGTAGCATATCGTTATCAGCACTCAGTGAAAGCTGACCCACATTAACATATTAAACTGTTGGCTTACATTTCATGCACTTCCCTAAAAAGCACATTACTCCCTAACTACTATAAATTAAAAAACAAGGCAGTTCTGAAAGTGAGGAATGTAAATCTGTGGTTAGTATTTGTGAAAAGGATTTCCTGTCCTGGTTCAATAAAAACTTGCGTTAAACTTAAAAATTATGCATTTTGGGATAATTGCTGCTTTCACATTCTCTTCTATTTACTTCTATTTGGTTTTTTTTTAGCTTCAGGGTTTAATGACATGGTTTAGATTCAGCTTGTAATCTTAATTCTCAATGTTTCGCTAAACAAATACACTAATACACAGCATCCCACACACAACACGCTATTTGCAATTATAGCCAAATGAAGTATATTCGGAGAATTTTCAATATTTGAATGTGGCTCAAGGGCACTTTCTTAAAGAAACACTCACACACACACACAACCACACACACCAACACTGCGGCTTTTTGATAACTCATCCTGTGGTCTGCGTGATGACTGTTTCAGGCTGCATTTAGTGTCTGGATTTTATGATGACTGTATGTGATCATGTGATCTGGATGATGGTTTGTGTAATACAATCTCAGTGATGAACAAAGGAAATGAGTAAAGCTTCTCATGCAGTGAAAGTCAATGTTAGTATTCTATAAAGGGGCATACACACAAGAAGAGGCTGCCTAGGTAACCCCCTTGAAGATTCCTGCCTACAAATGTTTTCGAGTGAAAAAGTGAGCAGTATCTGGCTAATTCACTCCAAGAAGTGGTAAAATCGATATATCTAAATTTTAATAAATAAGTTAATAAATAAATAGCTTATTATTATTGCTATCACGTGTGAAGCATTGTACATAGATACAGTAGGAAAAGACGTTAACAAATACATAGCTATCATAGCTAGCTAACCCACAGAATCTACTCTGCATCCAGCACAAAATTAACGTATAAAAACATACAGGAAATGCAACCCATTTCCACAGTGTGGATCCAAGCATTGTGTTTCTGGTTATTATCCTTGTAAAAATTTCTTTGCGCAGTCGTAAATCATAAGATATTCTGAAATAGCAATGATGAGCCACTGTTCCATGTTGCTGTAGGTGGTTGGGTCTATTAAACTCGTGTTCAGTGTTTCCAAAATCTTTTTACTCTGATTGGTCGTCACTTAAACTATCTCCGTGCCAACCCACTTTGCGTTGCTTGAGAAAACTTTTAGCTTTCTTTGCTCATTTCACTGACATTCATTGACTTTGTCTTGTCACTCATCACATTCATGTGTTAACAAACAGAAAATTGAACTTTTTTGTTTAAAATTAAGAAAAATGTTATTCATACTTCTGCCAACTTAGACAAGGTCATTTGTCAACTTTTTTTTGTGGTGGGGATGAGAATATAGTCTATCTTGTCCTTGTAGATTAGACTCTCGATAGTCTTTTACGTGACTTCTCCGTCACTGGTCATGATGGGCTTCTAATGTGGTTAAAAAGCTTTCGAAGGGTTAAATTTACGCAGTGTAAACGATGCATAAATCTACAGCCCAGGCTAGAAAGAAATCAGTCCAGGCGTTGCTTCGTTATATCATTCTCTGTAGCTTGATTATATCCAATGACTTGTGTTCACAAAACTACAAAATAGTCTTATTTTAGATAGCAAATAATGTATGACTGATTGATCATATGCAGTATATATCATCTTTAGACAGATGGTCTTTAACATGATTAATACAAGCCACTCCTGCTCTCATCTGTACGGTATTCCTAGGTTTTTGGGTTTTTTTTGGTTTTACTTTGGTTCTTTAATGGACACCCCCCCCCACTTTCTCGTCTTCCTGTCTGCGGTCTCATTTTCTGCACTTTACTGTAATGAAGATTTGTATTAGAGAAAGCAGACAAATGCACCTCCCGCTGGTAACACAAGATCTCAAAGAGTGGTGCAGTAATTCGGCCCTTCTCCGTTTCTCTTTCTATTTAAAGTGATCTCTATTTCTCTCGCTTTCTCCCTCTCTCTCAGACACACACACACACTCTCTCTCTCTCTCTCTCTCTCTCTCTCTCTCTCTCTCTCTCTGGCATGCTCTCCTTTCTCCCTTTCCTCTTTTTCCCTCTGCTCTCTGGAGTGTCCATCATGGTCAGCAGCTTATGAGCGGAAAAAAAGAATAATAACCTCGTGTCAGTTTAGAGTGAGAGCCAGAGAAATAAAATCCCAGTTGTTTCTCATGCACACATTTTATGTTACTAATTCATGTTGCATAGATCTCATTAACTCGCCTAATAAAAGGTTGTTACAGTGCAAGCTTTCTGTGAATGTAACTGATGTGGTTTCCATTAAAAGCATTAAAGGAGACTTGGAGTCGTTCTTCCCACAGGGAATTACATTCAATATGGTTTCAGAGAAGGAGAGCGAGAGATAACAAAGATAATGAAAATCAACTGCAGACATTTTTATAATCCATTTCTTCTGATAAAGAAAATACCCACAGAAGACTATATATATATATATATATTTGTAAGTGTTATTGAGGATGGGATAGTTTGTTGTGTAATGATGTGCTTTCACCGTCATACGCCTGAGCATTTGCTGAGTGAAGTATTACTCTAGTGGGCTCCAGTAGTAGTAGTTCATAACTTATTTACCGAGGCCAGCCCTGCTCATGTCTGGAAATCATTACGCTTATTTTTTTATGGATGGAAAAAACCCACTGACCTTTTTTAACAAGCATTCTGGGTGCTTTTAAGAATTCACCTCAAGAGGGTGCTACAAGCACAAAGTGCCTCTGACATTCCTCTTGAGATCTCTCAGGATAGGAAATACTCAGCAGGCTTTAGAAGTTGGAGAAGGTTCTCAAACACTGTGTGAGAGTATGAAATAAATAGTACGAATTTTCAGGTCACTGGGGGGGGGGTTCTTTCTTTATTTAAGTTTTTAGAGTGTATCTCTGCTTGATAGGCAGTGTTTCTGAGACATGCTCCAGATCCACCACAACACTGTGCTGATGTTACAGTAATAAAATTGGCTTAAAAAAATGTTGTGCCTTAAATGTAAAAATACATTTTACAGGTCCTCTTGGAATATATTTAGTTTAAGAAAATAATTATTATTTAATAATAATAACTAAATATTAAGGTCTTTATTTTATTTTGTGTGTGCAGAATATTTCGGCAGTTTATTGGATCCCTAGAGATTTATATTGCAGAAGTTTACTTAGTTTTAAATAGTTATATTCAACACACAAGCCAACAAACTGAAAGATATTAATAATAAAATTAAAAAATCTTTAGTAGAGGATCCGTCTGTAGGTCCCATGGCCAAGTCCTAGGAAAAATGGTTTGAAAGAGTTTTGGGGATCCCTGGTGGATTTTGAACATATTTGATCTGGGCTTGAAAGTTCCGGGTATTTTGGGGAGGGGCAACAAAGTTCAAATAAAGGTCAAATTTGAAAAGTGTCCCAATTATGTCGATACGCATGTCAAATTACTTGTCTGGTCATAAAGATTAAAAAATGTACAATTTTGTACACATCCAACATCAAATGAGGGCACTTTAACCCAAAATATCAAAAGATCACTCCACTTTTGGAAGAAGTCTAATGCACCTAATGTTAACATTGTCCAATTTTAAAGATATCAGTGTCCAGTCATATGTTTTCTTGAATGGCAAATTCAACTAAGCAACTTTTAAAAAACAAAATTATTGACCTTGACCTGGAAATTTATAAATGACTGCCAAGCTAATTACATAGGACAAAAAAACATATTAGAATTCTTACTACAAGTTGGTCAGAAATGGTGAAAAATGAAAATTGTTCATGCTTAGATTGTAACAAATGTTTAAAAAAAAAAAAGTTTATATGCATTGTATTGTTTTTGCTAGTTTATAATGTAATAGTAATTATACATCATATTTTCAGTTTTCTTTTGAAAGTTGCTTCGATGAATTTACCATGCAAAGGTCACGGGACCTACAGGCTGATCATCTACTACCTGAGAAACACAGCGAAAAAGAAGAGCAGCACTTTTCTGAAGGTGAATGAAAAAAATAAAATGTTTTAAACAGATCTCCATTGCACTGATGTAGAAATTAAAAGTGATTTATTTTTAAAGTCAACAAAACACAATTGTGAATGTTCTGTTTCCATTTAATGATGTTATGTAAAGTTGGGGTTTTTCCTCTGGTGATAGTTATTCCAGATTATTAAACCTTATTATTTCATTGTTATTATTATTGTTATTCCACAAGCCTGATGATGGATGTCCTAGAGTTGATAAGTGGTGGCACGATGACTTGCAGTGGTGCTTGATAGTTTGTAAACCCTTTATAATTCTTTTTATATTTCTGCTCAAATGGAAGCTTAAACATCACCGTTTCCACAAAAGTCCTAGGAAATGAAAAGAACGCAGTTTAACAAATGAGACAAAAATATTACAATTGGTCATTTATTTATTTAAGAAAATCATCCAATATTATATATCTCGGGGTGGCAAAAGTTATTATTTTTAAAGAACAAAGTCTGACCTTCAAAACACATTCCTTGATATGTACCTTGGCATGAATAAAGATTTGTGAGGACCTCAGTAAAAGAGTTCATCATGCTTTGAAGTGGATGGGCTCCAGCCACAGATCATCACTGCTACTGGAAGCTACAGTTGGAACATCAAAACATCATGAAAACCATTTCGATTAGAGAACCATTACTGGGTTTACTCCCGTCAACCAAAGAAGCATGCCGCTGATGAAAGTTTAGTCAAAAACATCCGGTTTTGATGGAAACCTTGTGCACTACAGTGAACCTCTACACCGCAGGGACTTCCTGGCTTTTTATTTATTCTTCTAGAAAAAATATAGAATCATCTAGAAATGACCTGACGTGATGAACACCTTTCTTTTAAAGGATTTTTTTTTTTTCACTTGTTGCAGCAGTGATGGTCAGGACACAGTTTAACACACTAAAATCTACGGCGGTCTTCAGGTGTGTTAAGATCAGGTGACTAAACAGTGTAGCGTGTTTTTCCCCTCCTCAGCAGACTCCTCAGGAAGTCCTTGTGTCTGTAAAATGGGGTGGGTGGTCATCCTGGTGGAAATCTTTGAGCATCGGATAAAATGTGATCAGATGGTATTAATTTATAGTATTAATTTATATGCCTCGTTATAAATGGAGACGTGGATCTACGGGACAACAGCCAAATACTGTATGCAACACTGTAACACAGAGTCCCGAGTCGTCACCCATCTGCTAAAACCATGAGCTCTAAAACCACACAGTTGTTTATTATTACTCAAGCCAGGAGGTTTCACTTGGAGTCACGACACATGATGTCTGACACATGATGTTGCAGCAACATCGCTTTCCTTTGCAGTTTATTTTGTTAATAACGTTCTTGTTTCAACCATAGGTTTAATTTGACTTGGCTGTTCAGAGACATTTTATAAAGACTCAAATAACAGACAAGCAGCCAGCAAACTTTCACCAGCTACGCTAAAAACAACAAATTTACACCGAAATTACATTTCCGTTTCCCAATCCCAAATTCTACACACGTCAAAATAGAGAGCTCATGAAAAATATTGTGGATAGCCCGTAAATCAAATTCACAGCCTCGACTGGCAAGTAACTTGTTTATAAAATCATATTCCGAGTGCACATATTTATAATCCACCCTCGTAAAGTGACACACAGGTGACTTTTGTTAGTTTGTGAGGTTTTGGTAGTTGCCAGAATACAAAATCCCAGCATGTTATTTATAAACTGCCCGGCCAAAAAAAGTTGCACACACGAATATGCTGTTTTTCTGCCTTTAGCCTCGCTTACAGCACATCATCGTCATGCCATTGTTTCAACAAACTTAAGCAGCATGACGTTTATTTCCATCCAGTGTCGGGTTCATTTCTCACTGACGTCTTGAATTTCTGAGGGAAAAATTTAACCGCTCCATAAAGTCTTCTCCAGCACATCCCGAAAACTTTCAACAGGGTTAAGGTCAGGACTTTGGGGAGCCAATACATATGTGAAAATGATTTCTCATGCTCCCTGAACCTTTCTTTCATTATTCGAGTCCCAATTTTATATCCGTGGCATCAGAGAAGGAAAAAGTCCATTGATGTGATAACCTGCTCATTCACTACATTCAGATCATCAGCTGAATTCATTTTATTGCCACATTAACGTTGCTGAGCCTCGACCTGACCAACTGGAGCAACAGTGCCATGGAGATTACATGCTGTGATGAAGGCTAAATGCTGTCCATGAAAATATTAGAGTGCGTCACTTTTTTTTTGGCCGGCCGTGTATAACAATACATTGTGATAATCATTTGAACTGCAATTTTGTTGATTAATGAAGAATTATAAAATGTTCGAGCAATATTCTCACAAAAAGCAAGCAGAGGCAATTTTAGACTATATTTATTTGTAAAAAGTCTTAAGTTTTTTTTCTACTTACAGTATACTGGCGTACTGACACAGTAAGAAGATCCTGGGTTCGAGTCCCAGGCTTTTGTGTTTCTGTGTGGAGTTTGCATGTTCTCCCCATGTTTGCGTGGGTTTCTTCCAGGTACTCCGGTTTCCTCCCACAGTCCAAAGACAAGCACATTAGGCTAATTTGCTGTTCCGAATTGCCCCTAGGTGTGGATATGAGTGTGAATGGTTGTGTGTGTTGCCCTGCAATGATCTGGCGAGCAGTTCAGGGTGTACCCCGCATCACACTCCCAGCATCGCTTGTATACTATAAGCATTATTACAGTAAGCACCACCATCTTGGTATAATCGAGGTCACAAACCTATCTTACATCAACTATGTTCTTGGAAGTCAAAACCCCATTTTATAGTGGATTTTATTTTTAAAAATTAGCTTAGAAACAGCTAAATATCAACTAGTATAAAATGTGCTTGTGTGTAACATCATTTATTTATACATTGATTCATTCATTGGGTAAGCTGTTTAATCCTGATTAGGGTCGCGGGGAGGCTGGCGCCTATCTCAGCCGACTATGGGCGAAGATGGGGTACACCCAGAACAGCTTGCCATTGCAGGACCAATACACATACAACCATTCACTCTCACACCAAGGGGCAATTTGGAACTGCCAATCAGGCTACTATGCATGCAAAATCCACACAAACACACAAGCCCTGGATTTGAACCCAGAACATTCTTGCTGTGAGGCGGATGTACTAACCACTACTCCGCTGTGCCACCCTTATACATGTGTTATTTAAATCACAATCGGTCAACTCATACGTGTGTTGTTAGGTAAATTGGTTGCCTGTTTTTCTTCGGCTCCAAATCAGTTCTTGCATCATTGACATGTAACCTTTATTAATCCGAATTAAGCCCTGATTCACCAGCAACATGCTCCCCGTTGTTTTGAGTTGTTTTTAACCTCTGTGATGTGTTTGTCAT
Organism: Neosilurus mollespiculum; assembly: GCA_030014195.1. NCBI lineage: Eukaryota > Metazoa > Chordata > Actinopteri > Siluriformes > Plotosidae > Neosilurus > Neosilurus mollespiculum. The sequence goes on along the minus strand of JAQMYF010000022.1, from coordinate 35,269,435 downwards.
CAGCATGATTGGAGATCGGTACGCTTTTTAGGAAACAATAAACAGAAGCATCCTTTCAAAAACCCTGCGCTCAGTCCTCTATGAACCCCCAAGTATAAAGAGACAAAAGATGCTGTTTTCTCTTGTTAAAGAACTTTCCAGAATCTGATTTATTAGCCAGCTGGGGGCTGAGTCACACAAAATCTGTTTCACCATTTGTTCATGATCATGTGGTTGCATTAGTGTTTGTCGATGTGCATGCTTCCCGCATGACATTATAACCATTACAGTTGATTTAAAAACAAACAAAAAAAAAACATAAAAAAATGTTATGAATATAAACATGTAAAATGATAATATAATTGAAGTAGTATTTAAAGGAAGTCTGCAGCCCTGACGATTTTAATCTCAGACATTTGTGTTTTAGATATATGTGACTGTCATTATAATATGCACTTTAAAAGACAAAAATAGACCACAGGGATCCAGACGCTTCCGGTGAAAGGGCCATTTCATAATATGCCAATATAGAACAAGCATAGCAAGTTTGAAAGTCCCAGCTTCAGCACGCGGCAAGTAAATGTCTGGAAACCTAATAAACAGTTTTGCCTCAGTGACCTTGAAAAGTAGGTCAAGGTCACTTACGCACAAACTCATCCTAGCACTCATAGTAGTGAGCCAGCATACCAAGTTTGAAAGGCCCAGATATTTATTTTATGCTTATATTCAGATAGGGTGGAATGGTGGAGTAGTGGTTAGTATGAAAGAAGGTCCTGGGTTCGATTCCCGGGCTCGAACGTTTCTGTGTGGAGTCTTCACCTTCTCCCCGTGCTTTTGTGGGTTTCCTCCCACAGTCCAAAGACATGCACAATAGGCTAATTGGCTGTTCCAAATTGACCCTAGGTGTGAGTGTGATTGGTTGTGTGTGTTGCCCTGTGATGGTCTGGCAAGCTGTTCAGGGTGTTACCCGCCTTTGTCCAGTGTCAGCTGAGATAGGATCCAGCTTCGTCGAGACCCTAATAGGATTAAGCGGTTCGGCACACGAGTGAGTGAAGATATACAAAAGAGGAAATAAATATTAAATCAATAAAATACTTCAGAGCATAATTTAAAAGGACAATCATAGTAGTTTTTAACAAACCCTATATAGGGGGTATGGTGGCTGATTGGTTAGTATGGTCACCTCACAGCAAGAAGCTTTGGAGTTCAGATCTCATCCATGGGCCTTTCTGTGAGGAGTTTGTTCTCCATGTTCTACCTGTCTGCGTGGGTTTCCACCAGGTACTCCAGTTTCCTCCTACAGTCCAAGCACATGCACATTGGGTCAACTGGCTACTCGAAATAGCCCGTAGTTGTGAGTGTGAATGGTTGTCGGTGTCAGTGTTAGCCCTGCGATAGACTGGTGACCTGTTCAGGGTGTACTCCACCTACCTCTCGACTCGAAGAGCTGGGGTTGGGCTCCTGGCTAACGTGCTCTAATAAAATGATAACAGATAATGAATGGATGAATTTTTAAACAAGACTGTCTTTTTTTTTTTCTTTTCTTTTTCAAGCTGTCCTCTTTCTGTGATCTACCATAGTAGCCATAGAGTCATGTTCTTGGCTGACAGGAGTGAAATCTTATGAGGTCTATTGCTGTTGTATCTCGTCTACCTCAGGGTTAGGCATCGTGTGCTTCCGAAGACTTTTCTGTTCACCACGGATGTAAACAGTTATAATTTGAGCTCCTGACAGCCCATCCTAGCTCTGGCCTTTCTCATCTACAAGGAATTTCTGCCCAGTGAACTGCCGCTCACTCAATGTTTTCTTTTATTATCACATTATTCTTTATGAACTCTAGAGACCATGACGGATAAAAATCCCAGGAAATCGGTATTTCATTTCTGAAATACTGAAACCAGCGCTTATATCTAGTGTATGAAAAATGCTAAGGGTGTTCTATACATATTTCATGTGCACCAGAGAGTTAGTGATATTCGCTCGGCTTCACCTTACAACGACTCTTAAAAACACCCAGAAAAAGCATGTGAGAGTTCCTTGAGTGGTCAGGAATGGGTTTTGATGGCCACTTGATGGTTCTCATTTTTCCTCGGTAGGTCATGCAGGTGTATTTTATTACAGAAAAGAATGAAAACGTCTAACAGGCAGTTAATAATGTGCCAGTGTTAATATTTATTGTACTTTCGTTCCCAGAGTTATTGTAGGTCAGTACACATCGTTCAAGGCCGTTCCTGATGCCGTGACATACATATGGAGATTTCAGACTCATTGACTATGCAAGCCAAAACCAATGCATGTGCTTTGATTGACATACACTTAATAAATAATACATGTTCTCGGGAAAGAAAGAAGAGGTTATTATTTTTGGCGTGAACACAAAGAATCATGCGGTCATAGTGATCGGACTGTGTGGTTGTTCTGTAAGGAAAAAAGTGTCCACATCCAAACCAGAGTGAATTAAAAAAAATAAATAAAAGTTTATTAGGTCCAGACAAACATATCCTTAATATTTTTGTGTCATCTCTCCAACAAAATTCATTCATTCATCCATTTGGTGAACCCCTTTATCATACTAAGGTCGCAGGGAGGTTGGAGCCTATCTCAGCCAACTCGGTATAGGGTGCACACTGAACAAATCACCAGTCTATCACAGAATCAATATACATATATTGCAACAATGCATATACACGCACACACACACACACACACACACACGCACACACACACACACACACACACACACACACACACACACACACACACTGTGTGTCTCTGGACTGTGGGAGGAAACTGGACTACCCGGAGGAGCACACATGCAAGCATAGGCAGAACATGCAAACTCCACACAGAAACACCCCTGCCGAGCCCGGGACTCGAACCCAGGACCTTTTTTTTTGCTCTAACGTGGACGTATTCCAGCAAAAAATTCAAAATTCAAAAAAGCAGATAAGAATCGGCAATAATCAGAGACTTGACCGTAAGAGACAAGATACAAAAGAAGGAATTAGTGGGACAGTTAAGCAGCTTAGCGTGCATGTTATTGAGGCAGAAAACAGCACATCTGATTTTTATTTTCCATTGCTTACTGTCAAATGATTAATCATCCCGCCCTACTGATCAATACCAAAAGCTTTTTTCGGCTGTTGTTTCGGCGCTGAAATATAATTAACACTGACATTCATTGAGTCGTTCAGTCAATAAGTTGTTCCTTATGTTCCCCATTCCTTTAAGCAGTGTGCAGATTCTAACCTGGCTCCAATTATGACTAGGTGGGGTTTGGGGAGATTCTCCGGGCCAAGCCTGTGTTTTGTTTGCTTTTCCTTGACTCACCCTTAGGCCTCGAATTGCAAAGTGGCCCAAGCAGCATGTTCTTTTCAGGTAACACCATGTCGCTGGGGACATCTGGCTAAAGAAGTCATGTCAAACCAGGCCCTATCCCCAATGCTGTGAGGGCCTGCTATCCAAAAACTGTACATGACCAGCTTTGAACCCGTGAGACCTTAAGTGATCGATTAAAGAGGGAATAAATGGGCTGGAAAAGCTCACTTGTAGGTCCACTGCTGAAGCAAGCACACAGCTCGGGTCTTGAGTACAGGACTCTGGGAGTATTAGATTGCTTGTTTAAATTAGAAGGGTCACTTGTTTAACCTTCGGGATCCTTTTTGAGCCTGATCGATATAGGAAAAGGAACTCAGCCAGACTCCTCTGTGGTTGGATGCATGTTTCTGTCAATATATAAGGACTGGTTGTGTTTTGACGTGAGAGGGAGGTAAGAGTAATGATTTGTGGATGGTGAACTGATGCATATGCCATTTTTTAGACCATCTAACATTAGAGGTCTGTCCTAGATTGTAGAAATGATGAGTTCATGGTTGGTACAGGAACATTTTTATAAAGTATTATTGAAATACAGCCATCAAGAAAGCTTTATGGAATTGCAGCATTAACTGATTTTGTCAATGAATTGCTGTGACCAACAACATTTCCTTAGATGTGTTTTTTTGTTTGTTTGTTGTTGTTTTTTGTGAACATACATTAACTTTCTGAACTTTGAATCCAAGAGTTTCTCTAAAAAACTCTGCAGTACATGATGAAGCTGCAACAATTTAACAAGGACCAGCTAAAGACGGTGTTGTTTATCATCATTGCGTGTCTGAAGTTGTTTATCGGCTGAAGTACTTTTGGAAATAAACCCGTACATGCGAGGACATCACCTCATCAAAAAGTTAAACTTGACTTAAGCTTGTGATCAGGAGCAGATTTGCCTCAGAGGCCCCTGCTGTAAACAGCTGTTCCATGCTTATCGCTTAATTGTCTTAGCCACGGCGGTCTGCGTTCATGATCTTGGTTTAATTTTTTTTTATGGTGTTGTTTGGGTTTTTTTTAGTAGTAGTTATTGCTGGATAAATAAATTGCATTTTTCCAATGATGAAGAAATTTACAGTAGTGTGCAGTGATTATACACTTAACAGAATGAAGATACATCAGAAACCAAGTACTATGCAAGTATTTATTTCATGTAATATTGGATCATATTGATGAGAATAAATAAACAAACAACAATATATAGTACTAACAAAAATAACAGTCTCTTCTTTGAGAAAAAAAAGTCAATATTACTTTCAGTCATAGTGTTCACATATTTTTTTCATTTCTTCACTCGCTAAACCATTCCATATGGTCTGAAGTTCATTCATTCTATGCAAAAGTAAAAATTAAATAAATTTGCGACAGCTTTGAATTTTTCTGAAAATGTCAGTGTTTTTGTTTATCCGCCATACTTTTACCTCAATATACTTGTCGGAATATTTTTTTTGGTTCTCTTTGCCTACAATAGCATCGTTCAATACATTTTCACCAACAAATTATAGAGAAGTAATTTTTTACTTCTTTTTATTAGGAGGCCTTTTAGATAAAAGTGGTGGTGTATAATCTTCACTGCACACTACTGTATACAAAAAAAAAATTATATACAGTTAAAAAATTCAAATGCATTGTTAAAATCTATTAAAAACAAATTTGAAAAAAAATGTTTGACGTTTTATACTATACTGCATGAATCTCAATAACAGAGACATCTTTCTCTCTCTCTCTCTC
>JAQMYF010000022.1:35232534-35260427 GCA_030014195.1 Neosilurus mollespiculum | reverse complement strand
TATATATATTCATATTCATATTCACACACATTTTGTATTATATGCAATGTAAGGTGTATTGATTTCCCAGTGTGCCAGTTGAGGCACATGTAGAGGAGCAGATGGCCTGGTCTTACTAGAGCAGTAACCGTATGCACTCTTATTGATCAGAAATGTTATTGATTCATGTTCTTGGGCTCCTGTAAAATCGTGCCTCAAAATCACCTGCTGCATGACGAGGATTTAGCTTAGCTTACTTTGCACCACTTTATTATTGATCTGTACGTTATACTGTATTTGAATGATACAAGTATTCCTAATAAAACTGGCTTTTTATTGTACTTTTAATCAGTTTTTTTAAAGAAAAGGTCTGTGTTATTATTCTGAATTTTTGTATTCATATTTATTTATTTATTTGGATTAATTTGTTTACATTAGTACATACTGGCACTTTTTCAGTACAGCATGTAAGAATACCTTATTCCTAATGTAGATTGTTATGCTTCCTTTTCAGCGTACATACCAAGTTACCTGGACAAGGACGAACTTTGTGTAGTGTGTGGAGACAAAGCGACAGGATACCATTACCGGTGTATCACCTGTGAGGGCTGCAAGGTAAGAATCAATACTGTGTAATAAAGTATTTTATTTCTCCCAGACCACAGCACTGCTAAAGTTTTTTTTAATTATTATTATTATTATTATTTTGATTACTGTATTAGTCCCACAAGGGAAATTTTGACTCTCAACCCGTCCAAAATGAGTACACACACACACACACACACACACACACACACAGACACACACGAAGCAGTGGGCTGCCACTCATCGTGGTGCCCGGAGAGCAGTTTGGGGTAAGGTACCTTTCTCATGGGCACTTCAGCCATGAAGGTGGAGGATGGGAAGGTGCTGTTCACTCCCCCTGCTGCCAAACATTTTTCCTGCTGGTTCGGGAATCGAACCAGCGACCTTTAGGTCCCAAACCTAAACATTTATTATTATATATAATTTCCCACATCGTTAGCATTAACATAAGTAAGTAATTAAGTATGTTTACATTTATCATTATAGAGCACCAGCAAAACGGGTTCATACCCATTATTAATTTCTAGCAAGTATGAATAGTTGTTTTCACATCACTCTCTTTTTTCCCCTCAGAATATATTAAAACAACAAAAACACACACAGTTCATCATGTTACAAAAAAAAAACTTTATTTAAAACTGTTAAAAAAATGCCAGTCTCCTTCCCAAAAATGTTACAGGTCACCTCAAAATTTACCTCGGCAACAATTACTCAGTTTAATTTGCTGATAATGAGCATTTAAAATATAGCATCCTCCTCACTCCCTCATTTGCCGAACCGCCTACTCTTACTAGGGTCGTAGGGAGGCTAGTGCTTATCTCAGCCGACACTGGGCGAAGGCGTCCTACACCCAGAAAACAGCTTTAAATGTATACTACATGGGAATGTAAATAGCAAACAATCAATATTTTTTTGTTTATTTTTACATATTTTAAGTACGACAGGCAGGAGAACTCGGCACACTCAGTAAGCAGCATAATAATCATTGAAAGTTTTAGTATATACTACATGAAAACAAAGAAAAGCAAAGTAAAATTGGATTTATATAAATTGTTTTTACACATTTTAGCCATGTCAGAGGCAGGTGAGGTGCACGCACTGTTCGACCAGAGCAAAAGCACTGTGTACTGGTGTAAATTCATGAAGTTTCAGTGTATAATACACAGAAATGTGGGGCGGCACGGTGGCGTAGTGGTTAGCATGTCCGCCTCACAGCAAAAAGTTTGTGTGTGGAGTTGCATGTTCTCCCCACGGCTGAGATAGGCACCAGCCTCCTGGTGACCCTAGTAGCATTAAACAGTTTGGCAAATGATGCGTACACGGAAATGTAAGTAAACCACGCTCTGTAATGACGAAGCTTGTTCAAAGTTTTAGTATGTACCACCTGAAACAGCAAACTAAAACAAGATTATGGTTTATTTTTTTTCATTAATAAAGTTGGACAATTATGGCGGCCTGCTCCAACTGACTGTAATAAACCACGAGTGTCCATCATTTTACTTCAGTCATTATCCACTTAGGATAATGTCTATTCATCTGTAGATAGCAAACCAAATCAGATCGTCTTGTTCCCATTCAGTGTGTACTAATGTCTATTCCATCTCGCCTTCAACTCGGTCTTCTACAGTTTATTCTATGGCACTTGACTCACAGAGTTGGTAGGAGTTACAGCCAGTATACAACAGATTTATGTGCTCCCTTTTCTTCCAGGGGTTTTTCAGGCGTACAATCCAGAAAAACCTGAATCCCACCTATGCTTGTAAATACGAGGGGAAGTGTGTAATCGACAAAGTTACACGGAACCAGTGCCAGGAATGCCGCTTCAAGAAATGCATTGCTGTTGGAATGGCGACCGACTGTGAGTATTCTCTGTGTACGTGTGCATGTTTAACGCAACAAGCCGTCCGGAAATATACGTAGGTGTATAGTATTTTACCAAAAAATGTTTCCATATTTTACAGATAGAAACTCGAGATGAGGGATTTTTATTTATTTAGTGTTTCAGTTGAGCTTTAGCCGCTTTATAAATACATGATGTTTTATTTTTATTTTGAGTAATCGGCTAGTTTTAGTTTAGTTTTTATTTACTTGTAGTGTTTGATTAGCTTTCACTTTACTGCACATTATGTCCACCTTCTGGAACTAGTCCATTGCTGTTTCTTCTTCATCTTCAAAGTGGTATAGCATCCATGGTGTAAATCAAGGGGTGCGTAACAGTGCTTAATTCACCTGCAGGTAAAGGTGTGCGCACAGGATATGGATCATGATCTCAATTTAAGTCGATCATATTCGGATGTTTCAGCTGATTTTTTTACGATATGTACAGATTTTCTCCAACTGTTACCCATTGTGATTCTGATGTTTCATCGGATGTTATTACGATCTAAACCCATGTCGCTTGAATGGTTTGTACCGATGTTGTTCTGACTTATCTGGATGTTGTATAAAAAACTAAATTTAGCAGAAAACCAATGTTACTTAGATTTTTTCCTGTTTCCCTGATGTGCTCAGAACACAAAAAACACCAAATTTTTCAACATTCCTACAACATTTCTCCAATCTCTGATGTGTACTGATTTTTTCCGATGTGTACCGATGTTTTCCGATTACCTCTGATGTAACGTCGGCAAATCAGGATCGTGATCAGTATTGTGCGAGCGCACCGTTATTTTACTTTATGGTGGATTGTTCAGTATAGCATTACTTCAGTTTTTGTTGTTGTTTGTTTTTATTGTTAATGTAGTTAATTAAATCATTTTTTCACTTTAGGTTTTTGTCTCAGTTTTCACTAACCAGATTAAGTCTGTTAAAGGCTCGTTAAATACTCAGCTATCTGAAAACAAAACACTGAAGTTCGAGTGTCTAAGCTGCAATGTGGGGCATCAGCTTGTTAAAAGTGGAGCTGGAAGCAGAGTACAGCTCCAATCCCACATAAGAGGCATGTACAGAGCCTCTGGCATTACAGGGTGGGTGTTTCTTTTAATTATGCATGACCACGATTTAATATACTCACTAATCACTCATTCCATCATTTGCCAAACCGTTTAACATGACTAGAATGGCAATGAAGCCGGAGCCTGTCTCAGCCAAAACCTTCAGGTGCACCCTGAACAGTTCATCAGACCACTGCCTGGCCAACACACACAGCCATTTACACTCACACCTAGGGGCAGTTTGGAACATCCAGTTAGCTTGATGTGCATGTCTTTGAATTACGGGAGGAAACCGGAGTACCTGGAGAAAACCTATGTAGAGCACGGGGAGAACATGCAAACTCCACACAGAAAGGCCCAAGCCAAGCCCGAGACTCAAACCCAAGACCCTTTGCTGCGAGGTGGATGTGCTAACCACTATGCCACCGTGCTGCAAATCAATATACTGCAGCAACAGATTAAATTTCCCATAGCAACGGATGTATTTTCAAAATGTATGAAACAGAGAAGCAGGAAAATCAAATAAATGAGATCATTTTGTCAGCAGGAGCTTGCTAGTTTGTGGTCATAAAGTAATAATGTTTTTATTATAATTCTATGAGATTAGATTTATGCCCTGAATTATGACTTTTGGATTCTTTTTCAAAAAAAGCTATGGAAAGCACATCCTTTAAGAATAACCTTTAACCATGTCCTTTTAAAACCATATAAAATAACCTTAAAACCACTCCATCCTCAGTGGTACTGGATGACAGCAAGCGTCTGGCTAAAAGGAAGCTGATTGAGGAGAACCGCGAGCGGCGGAAGCGTGAGGAGATGCAGAAGATGGTGTGGGAGCGACCTGAGCCATCACAAGAGGAATGGGAGCTGATTCGCATAGTCACTGAGGCCCATATGACCACCAATGCCCAGGGCAACCACTGGAAACAGAAACGCAAATTCCTGGTGAGAATTCATCTCCTCCAACAAATCGGCGTCATAGTCGTGCTTTGTGTTTTGTTTGGTGGTCCATCCAGCTGCGAGGTTTCATTCCAAAATTTCCCAATTCCCAGCCAACCACCTTTCACTAGCAGCCATCGCTTCCCATGTCCCTGTTCGTACATCCAAGCACCAGTGCCTACTCTTCATTCCGTGACTCCCTGTTCCTCCTTCAGCATCTACTTTGATCCTCCCATTTCTTAAAAGCCACACCCTGCTTCCCACTTAATTTTTCCCCATTTCCCACTAGCCAGACTCCTCCTGCTGTTTCCCACCAACTAGACCCCTCCTGCCATTTCCTACCTACTGACATCTCATCTTAGTTCTCACCAGCCACTCTTTATCGCAGTTCCCCCCAACCAGACCCTTCTTTACACTTCCCACCAAACCGATCCCTCTCCCCAGTTCCCACTAGTCATACCCCTCTTCACAGTTCCCACTAGTCAGACCCCCCTTCCTAGTTCCCACTTGCCAGACCCCTCTTCCCAGTTCCCACCAGCCAGACCCTTCTTCCCAGTTCCCACAAGCCAGACCCCTTTTCCCAGTTCCCACCAGCCAGACCCCTTTTCCGCTTCCCCACCAGCCAGAACCCTCTTCCCATTTCCTAGCAGTCAGACCCCTCTTCCCAGTTCCCATCAGCCAGACCATGCTTTCCAGTCCATTCCTCCTATTTTTCACCTGTCAGACCTTCCAGTTCCCCATTCCTCCCTTCCCAGCTCCCAGTTCCCTTTTCCTGGACATTAAACCTTTTTACTCATTTCCCAATTCCCACCCTCACTGTTTTTCCCTGTATTAATATGTCCATGTTTTTGTATCTTGTAGAGTGGGGGAGTGTTAGCTGGACGCTGGAGACTGTTCCACAAAGGCAGCTGCACTAACTTTAATAGAACATCCTTTCCCAGTTTTATCTGCCTCTTTTTGCTTTACCTCAAACTCAGTCAGACCACTCAAATCCATCTACTGAAGTGCTCAGTTCTTTCTCTGCCTTCCTCTATTCTTCCGTTTCCTCTCATCCTCATGTTTTCCGTTTCTGACCAGTTTGCTTTTCCTGTGTTCTCCTTGAATCTGAACGGTCCTCTACAGATGAATGTCTGTCTCAGGACTTTGCTCTGGGTTTCCATGCCTGACCTACTAACAAAACTATATGTTTTCAAATTATACCCACAATATCATTTTGGTAAAGATCAGGTGCATCACCAGCTAGAAAAATGAGGTGGATACCTAAATATCTGGGTCGATCTTATCCGTGATTATCGCCCTTATTTGGCCTGATAATGGCGCCTAACGTCCTAATCTCCATGGAAACACCATGCAATCCCATAACCTCACTTTGTTTCTGTCTGCACTGTCTCATCTGTCCTCAGTTTCAACTTGTTTTTCTTTTAGTTGGCTTGACTCGGGTTCTTCATTGAAACTTCACGATCCCTGTTGATTGCCCAACAGGTCGAGGAAGCAATGCTACTTAATGAAATAACTTGTAATTTATTCTATACTTCTGACCAGAGTGCAGTGGGGGTGAAGGAAACCAAGGTAAGAACCAATGGACCAAATGCATTTGAGCTGTTGTGATTATTTACTTTATTTATTTTTACCCAAAAAAGGCGCTCTATGAAATTGTCGGCTGCTTCCATTGTCTTTATTTTGTTTATTTCGTTTAAATTTTTTGTGAATAGATTGATGTGCTAAATGCTTGAAGCATCTGTTTGCCATGTTTGTGTAGTGCTGTGCTCGCTGTGTTAGACTGAGGGTGTACACAGGAGAGGAAAGCTTAAGGGATAGCTGTACTGAGAGCATTATAACGTTGGCCAAACGAGAAAGAAAGAGGTCCAAGGCTGGGTTTTTGCGCTGTACTCAGCACCCGTCTGCTCTTTCCTCAATCTGGTCCTTTCCATGCTTCATCTTTCACGTTATTCCTGGTCAGAAGGGCATAATGCAGATCTACCACAAATAAAAGCACAAATCTCTCAATATATCAGTGAATAACCCTAGTCAAAGACACCACTTTAACAGAAAGATCTATTTTTAAAAGGGAAAAAAAAACAGCTCTGCTCCCACTTCCTCTGGTCGTCCTATCGTTTAAGTTTCCTTCTTCTTCTCCTCCTCTTCCTCTTCCTCTTCTTCTGAAAAACTTGGGTACCTCAGATCTATTTTTTTTTTTTGCAGTGTGCTTTGTGATTGTGTCCTTTTCTCATGCTATTTAGAAGGGAGTGAGGACTTACTGTGTCCGATGTGGTAAATGTCCATTAAAAAAAGAAGAAGAAGTGGAAATGGTGCATTAGGTGTCACTCACACTGTTGCTAAGTACCCTGCTCCTCCCATTTTCTGTCATTTCAGGCCGAAGACATAGGTCAGGGGACGATCGTCAGCACACCGGAGGGCAGTAAGGTGGACATCGAAGCCTTCAGTCAGTTTACAAAAATCATCACCCCAGCCATCACCCGCGTGGTGGACTTCGCCAAAAAGCTGCCTATGTTCTGTGAGGTGAGTTTACCTGCTCTGTGTTCAGTTGTAAAGCAATCTTTATGGGGTTTTTTATATTTCAAAAAGGAGCCATGTCAAATTTTTAATCATTCATTTTCATACCTACCTACTCACCGAATTAGTTGCATGTTATATCAGTGTTTAAACAGAGTACAAGTACTAGTTTTAGTTTTTTAATTCTCGACACGACAAATTCTAAAAACTGACACCAAGGCTATTGAGCTGCTTGATACTGACCTATCAGGTGTCTCATTGAACACTGACTGCTACTGTGTGATTGTGATGCTAACAATGAACTCCTTCTCCTCAGCTTTACATTTAAAATGAACACAAATTGACTCGCGGGCAAAGTTAAACCCTGGTGAAAAAAGGCTGTGTTTCTCAGTGCTCACCCAACAGTTTCTCTGCACACTCACTCCCCTGCACCACGCTCAAGATCTGAATACCTCTGCATGTATTAAACCTCAACAATAAATCTTTCTACCAGTATTATCAGCCGATATGAGCTAATGGCAGATAAATCAGTACCTGCTTTTACAGTATTGTAATAAATAAAATAAAATAAAATAAAAAACAGAAGGAATATGGATCTTCCAACAATATTATGATTTGTTTGTTCACTAGAGGGCACACTGCAACACAGTATAGTATTGTTATAAAAGTGTTTATACCTAAACTCCACTAAATCATCTGACTTAAGCCGAGGCAAGCGGTGTAGCCCATAATGGAAACCATATAGATAGAATACATCTAATATTTAATTTTTTTTATATATACATTTGAATATTATTAATCAAAATGAATACATTTTGTTGTACTTTGGTTCAAAGTACTACTTATAACACTGAAACAAGTTTATTTTTAATCTGGATGATGTCATGTTACCCTACTGACAGCTCACAACCACACATGTTTGGGGAAATCTTTTTAAATCTAGTTTATGGTATGTTCTCACTCCCATTTTTTACATTTTTAATGCTTCAGTGAACTCTGAAATGAAAACATTCATTTTCTGAACCGCTTAATCCTAATTTGGGTCGCAGGGAGGCTGGCGCCCATCTCAGCCGACTCTGAGCGAGGGCAGAGTACACACTGGACAGCTCACCAGGCCATCGCAGGGTAGAAACATGCTGACAGCAACCCAACGGCCTACTCTTTACGAAAGACAGCGATGGTTCTTTTACATGCCTCTCACTACAGACAGTGAGAGACATGGCTGGCCTTTGATAACGCAGATAGCAGCACTGGGGGGACAGCAGTGACAACCCGACCGAAATTAAAACATAACAAAAAAAAAAAAAAAAAAAAAAAAAAAGGTTAAAAAAGAAGTCATGGGAGTGTTCTGTTTAACACTGTTTAATTTGCATTTTTGGCACATCTCTGGTGTAGTGGTTAGGATAATGGGGGCTCATAGTCAAGGAGTCGAGAGGTCGAATCATCGTTGGACACCCAACAAGGTCTTAACCGGAGGTAGCCTCTGTTCACCCAGTAGTACAAAGGGGTACCAGTAAAAGTACTTTGAAGGTAACTGGGAAGGCGTCCCATCCAGGAGGATTTTCGCTTCACGGTATAGAAAGCGGGATAAGCTCTGGCTCTGATGAGCCACTAGGCTTCGGTGTAAAATCCCAATAGACTTACCACTTACCTCATTTTATTTATTGCTTACATTTTGATAAAACTGGAAAAAAAGGGCTGATCTTAAATTTTTGACCAGTCGTGTTAATCATTATCTGAGTTTTAAATTATCAAAATCAGTTTTGGTCTTTACTTCCGTATCCCATGTGTGTAAATGTATTGCTGTTTTTTATTCTCTATATGAAAAAAGGTTCATGAAACAGTGCATTTTAATAGAAACATACATGCATTCAAGCTTTTATTAAGTTTGGGTTTAATTTCCTTTTAAAAATCCTGCATATACAGTATATTAAGTGCGCTTGCTAATGAACTCACGAGATCCACCCTCGCATTTTCAATTAAAGACGTTGTTTAAATGAATTAAGTTTTATCTGGTCACTGTAGTTCTTCCTCTTGGTATTTTCACAAAGCAGTCTGAGGTCTCGTTTGCACTGATTGCAATTCATCATGAAATATATGCACATTGCTGTTGTTTTGCATCATCCCTTGATAAGCTTACATCACATCATGGAACACTTTCAGGTGTTGGCATTGGAGCATTTTTCATCAGTAAAAGATAACAGAATCTGTATTAGTGCCCCCAGAGTGTTTATTAAAAATTAAATTAAATTAAAGCTGCACTCAATAAATATAATAAAAAATAAATTTGACAGGGCAATACAGATCTTAACAAATAATAATAATAAATAAAATAATCACTCAGAAACCTCCACCGAAGCTGAAACTCCAACAATGGTGTCCATGCAAAATTATTATGTGTATGTGTGTGTGTATATATATATATATATACACAGAGAGAGAGAAAGAGCGATAGATAGAGTAAATAATTTTAGGAAGAATAAATAAAAATATATATATATTATTATATTGTTATGCCGGCATAGTGGGTACTCTGGTTTCCTCTCACAGGAAAGATATGCACAAGGCTGTTCCAAATTGCCCCTAGGTGTGACAGTGAGTAAATGGTTGTATATGTGTTGCCATGCCATGCTTTGGCGGGCTATTCAGGGTGTACCCTGCCTTCACCCAGAGTCGGCTGAGATAGGCTCCAGCCTCCCCATGACCCTAAAAGTAGGATAAAGCGGTTCGGTAGATGAGTCAGTGAGTCAATTTATTGTTAGTGCATAAACACTGACCTTGCTAATAATGGACAGTCTAAGTAGTGTAAGAATAAAAATCCGTAGAAATAAATAACAGAAACTGGAATAAGAATTAAATGAAATGGAATATTAAAAATGTTGCAACATGCAGTTTCTGAGAGCTAACGTTCTAAATATAATATTTGGTATTATTTTATTAAATAAGTAAAAAATAAAAATAAAAAATTAATAACCACAAGGCTTAACGAATGTATATAATGTGTGGCATAGTTCTAATGGCAGTTTTGTGCTCCAGCTGCCTTGTGAAGATCAGATCATCCTGCTGAAAGGCTGCTGTATGGAGATCATGTCTCTACGTGCAGCTGTGCGTTATGATGCCGAGAGCGAGACGCTCACACTCAACGGCGAGATGGCAGTGACACGTGGCCAGCTAAAGAATGGCGGTCTGGGTGTGGTCTCAGATGCCATTTTTGATCTTGGGGTATCTCTGTCCTCCTTCAATCTAGACGACTCGGAGGTGGCGCTGCTACAAGCTGTCATTCTGCTTTCATCAGGTGCGTATTAAAGCAAGTGCATTTAAAGTGAAAGAAAAAGCAAGTCTTCCAAACTCTCCTCATACATACGGACATGTGTATATTTTCATTATCAGGTGTTTTTTTGCTGACATTTTCGAAGTTGTAATCTGCTAAAATTCGTATATCTGTATATATCTGATTGTACATCTAATCCTATTAAATACCATAGCTATCAAATATCTTGCATTAGCAAGTCTGAAAAGGCTGCTGTTTCACTGAGAGTGTGTGAAAGCATGAGAAAAAGGACATGAATTCATCAGTTTATATAAGGCAAGTTAACGACAAAAATAACAGTATACAGATATTAAACTAACAAGTCAGATACAAACTAGTGAACATCTTAATTAAATAAAACTAGGCACATCTACACAATACGAATTGATGTTTACATACTTCAGATAAACCTTCAAATCATTCCGTGCCAAATCATCCAAGTTTCCAAAATCTTCCCGGGTGACCGTTTCGGATTTTTACCAAAAAAATTTTTCAAGCACCTCCATATGTCTGATAAACGCATGCAAAATAGTTCTGCTTAATTCCTAATAGTTTTACAGAAATAATTATTTGAAATAGGGTACCCTCAACCTCAGTATTATACTCGCGAGTCAGTACGTCTACTTTTGTGTGTGTACCTTTTAAAAAAAAATCGCAAATGAACAAATTGCCATATTTGTGATGGTATAAAAATATAAATATGCAAATTGTCATTTTTGAAATTATCTTCTCTCAGTTGTTTCTCCAAATATTGTTCATACAAAATTTCAGGTCCCTACATGCATTTATTGCCAAGATATTGCCTTTTGAAAATGCAAAAAAGCTCAGATTTCGCTCGGTATAAAATTGGGGTTGAGGGTACCCTATTTCAAAAATTTATTTCTGTGAAATTGTTAGGAATTAAGCAGAACTATTTAAAAAAAATATTTCAGATAAATTGGAGACAGTCACCTGGGAGCCTCTGGTTGATCTGGCATGAAATGACCTCTAGGCTCGTTTATTGGCACGAATGATACTTATCACCAATTATTCATAAACCGTCCAAGGTGTACATTTACATTTACATTTTAAACCCTTTGGATGTTTTTTTCAAAATTTTTATTTTTTGTACATTTTTTTAAATTAATTACAAATATTAGTGAAAATATTGGGTTATATTAATGTAGGTATTCTGACCACCATCAGTAAAATTCACAGGGTTTTCGAGCTGTGCTGGCTTTCAACAGCTCCATTTTGAGTGAGAGAGATGAGATGTTGAAGATAAAAATTCTTTGCATTCTAATGCTGTTGTGAAGGCGCAGGAAAAAAAAAAAAGATGTCGACAGCTATAAAAGATATGTGAGATGCAAAACCCTTTGAATGCTTGGTATCATTCCGATGGGGAACACGGTCACCACAGTTTTGTTTTTTTTTGCTGCAGCTGCAACACTGAACGTGTGGCGACCATGATGCATGCTCAAAGGTGTTTTGAGCGGCAAGTTTTTGTGGCCCTTAGAGGGCTCAAAAATTCTATATTCACACTTAAAAAGTTTATTTAAATAAATTTTAAATCAAAAGTTATCAAATTAAAACGACATATAATTAAATTGTAACCTCAAATAGTATCATCACATACTGTATAATCCCTTCACCCAAGACTATTTGAGCAGTGTATGATGACACTGAATGTTAAAGTCTCTCCAGCCTTCTGGCTCAAGTGGATAATCCCCTAGTTCTTCCATATAGCTTTTGACTTGTATATGGGAATGCATTTAAGAGGCATTAGATCAGCCATGGCAAACCTTCCCAGCAGCGATTACCTAGGATTACACAGGCCACTCAAGGGAAACCACTCAGCGACTTAGATTAAAATGTGATTATACTTCAGCCATGATAATCACGATCAATAGTTAAAGACTGCAGCGTCAGTCTCTCTGTCTCTCTCTCTCGTATAGTTAGCTGCTATTGTTTCTAGTCCAGATGTACAGATACATCCCATGTGGATCCATAAACAGCCTAATCAATGATTATCGAGTTACCCAGTATCCACTGAGGAAAGCTGCTTTGCTTTTTAAATCCTTAACAAAAGCTTCCTTCACTAATTGTGTTGTTTATATCCTTTTGTCTTGTTTACACGGATTCGACCTTGTTGGCCACGACATAGGATCGAGAAGGAAGAGGAAAGTTTGAAATCACTTTGAAGGAGGGTTTAATCACAGAACCAAAAAACGCTCAGCTGGCTACATTTCAATAGGAACACTGACATCTGTTTTTATGTCATCAGGGAAAGTCATTAGTATAGGGAGTTGGAAATTGTAGTCCAGTCACAGTAATATTCAAACATTAATGTGATGTGTAAACAAAAACAGAATAGCGGTTCTTCTTCAGGTCATCGAGAAAAACCAGGCAGGAGCACCAGTCCTCGGAGAGAGAGAGGCCACAGAACTGCTGTAGTGCATCAATCTATCATTAATAAAGATCGATGGAAAGACTGTGTCTACTAGTATACAGAGAAGTTGCTATGGTGATAGTGAATCATCCTTTTCTATAATCTCATCAGTTATGGGCAAGTGGATGCTTAACATGCTGTGAAACCCTTGACCCCGACAGGGGCTCCAGTGGCCTGTTCCACAGTTGGTGCATTTTTTCCCTGATTTGATTTGGGGTCTAAAGTGAGAAAGTCTTTGGGGTGACAATTTTCTCCACCGCCATCATGATAACACGTTTTCTCAAGTGCAGTTCTGGTAGGCAAGTCTGCTGGGATTTTTACACCCAAGCCTGGTAGCTCATTAGATCCGGAGCTTATCCCGGTTTCTGTAGCGTGAAGCGACTTGGACTTTAACTCCTCTTGCATGAGCAGGAAGGGGGGGATTCAAACTCCTGACAATGAGCCTAGCACCCTAACCACTACACCACCGGCCCCACAGTTCTGGAGAATTGTACCGTATATTTCAAGGCATACTGATGTCTCTCTTGTAGCAAAATTTTCATGGTCCAACTCTTTACTAATCACAGTTAGTATCTTGTGGTATAACAATTAATCAAGGACATTGAATGAGGCAAAAGGCTAGTGAGAGAGGAAAATACACCCCATTTAGGAAGGTGTTTGGAAGCGTTACAAGAAAAAAAACCCTTCCTGGGAGCAACCTTCAAACCATATGTGCAAACTCCTTTCGACCCACAACTGGTGATTTAGGTGCCGATAATTCGGAAACCGGTTTGTCAGAATAAGATCCAGGTTTGTAAGCATAAAATATAGCCCAGCGTTTTAAAATAAATCTTAAAACATTTGCATTCAGCCAGAGACCAAATGCAAGGGTGAATTCCAGTGATGACGATGTGACAGCTCAGTGGCGTGGAGTCAGAAAGAGCAAAATCTCTCTCCTGTTGATCTTCACTACACTAGCCCACCAGTCATAGCCTCCGTGAGCTCATGCATGAAGAAAGGGATGGATGGTGCTTTCCTAGTGTGTCACACCAACTCGTGGAAGAAAAGATGCATTTGGTTGTGATCACATTCTCACAGAGATAGCACGATCCCGATTTGCCCCGATCATATTCCGATGTAACACCGGAGGAAATCAAGAGAACATCGGTACACATCAGAGGACATGGTAGAATTTCAGGGAAAATTTCTAGGAAGTGTAAAGTATTTTTGGAGTGTTGAAAATTGTGGGGGGTTTTTGTGTCCGGAGGACATCAGGGAAACGTTGGAGAAAATCAGAGAACATCGGTAGTAATCGGTGTAGCATTGGTGTAAAATTAGTAGTGGTTGGGGGCACGTTTTTTTAATACAATATCTGAGACACATCGGAGCAGACATCAGTGCAAATCAGAGTGACATCTATATAAATCGTAACAACACCCGGTAACAATCGGATAACACTGTTACGTATTGGAACAAAATCAGCTGAAACATAGGAATAACTTCGGAATCACATCGGGTAACAATCGAAGAACACTGTTACGTGTTGGAACAAAATTGGCTGAAACATAGTAATAACATCGGGTAACAGTTGGAGAACAGCTGAGGTAGGGGGTGGGGGTCAGCTGAAACATCAGAATACAATCGGCTCGAATAGGGATCATGATCGGCATCATGTGAGCGCACCTTAAGTGATTAGCTTTTGTTTTGTCTCCCTCCCTTTAATTCTTGAGTTGACCATGTAAGTAACTGTGCCCGTTCCCACTCCCTGCTAGAGTCCCCGCTTTCAGATTGTTAACGTTCTATATCCTTTGCAGATCGTCCGGGACTGACGAGTGTGGACCGGATCGAGCGTTGTCAGGAGGACTTCCTGCTGGCCTTCGAGCACTATGTCAACTACCGCAAGCACAAGGTGGCGCACTTTTGGCCCAAGCTGCTGATGAAGGTGACAGACCTGCGCATGATCGGCGCGTGCCACGCCAGCCGCTTCCTGCACATGAAGGTGGAGTGTCCCACCGAGCTGTTTCCTCCCCTCTTCCTTGAGGTGTTTGAGGACTGACCTAACCCGCCCATCATCGTGTGATCCCACACATACACACCAGTGGCTCTTACCTACACCCAGCCCTCTTCAGACATGTTCGATGAACCCCGTTTTTTCTCACTACTGAGTGCCGTTGCATTCCACAGATTTAAAAGTAGCTCTCGGCCCTCATTTCATGCCGGACCATTCCTTTTTATGATGCGGGTACTTGTGAATAGCATTTTTTTTCTTTCTCACTCTCTGTCCCTCTCTCTCTGTGTCTTGTACATTGTTGTTCTCAGTTACTCAAGGTGTATTTTTGTTGTACAGATTGGTGTGTGAGTATATCTACTAGTCGCTGGCGTTGGCTCATCACGCACTCGGTTGTGTGATCTATGCATTTGTATCATGCAACATTCCACATTTATTAGGACTCAGATCTGCATCCCACATGGGAAAAAACCCTGTACCCAAGAGGAACCTCACAAGTTTACACACACACACACACACACACAAAATCATGAGTTCCCATGCACTGTTCACAAGACATCAGAACACAGGAAAAATGGATGGTGAGAGGCAATGAGCATAATGTCCCTCAAAACAAAGACAGATCAAAGCACGCAGGAGCTTATCTAGACGCCAATATCTACTTTCTTTGAAGCCACTATTTAGGTGCCAAAAAAAGTCAAGGATTACTATAACGTGTTCCTGAAGGCATTTTTCCCGTTTCATTTCCATCCAACTTCAGATCCTTCACTCTGCCGGACCGTCTGTGACTGTCTCTCTTACCTCGTAGGAACTCTTATTCGTTTTGTATATTTTCACAAGTTAGACAAAAGGTGATGCCTCCGCTCAGACTTGTTGGTGCTATCAGTTTGTCTATTTATACCTCTTTTCAGTCAGCCTCAGAATTTGGATGACAGACACACACACACACACACACACACACACACACACACACACAGAGAGAGCAGTGTGTGGTGAGGCATGAACAGCCCACTGCTTCATAACACAACCTGACCTCTGAGGTAGAGAGGATATGTCGAGGAGACACTTTCGGTTTGTCTTCTTTTATTTTTATTTTTTTTTGGTGTGTGTGTGTGTGTGTGTGTGTTCGTTTTCTTCCCCCTCCGATGTGACATCATCCTCGGACATTATCCTCTGACATCATGTACTGCGAAACATTCTTCACATCACATACCTCTACCGTTCATTAGGAAATAATGATAAATGGTCATTTTGTATAAAAAAAAAAAAGAAAAGAAAAAAAAAAGACAACCGCAACAATTTGCCTCAAGCTTGATTTTCTCTGTAAAAAGTGATGCCTTTCGTAAGCAATAGAATTGCTCCAGTGTTTCAGCTTATTTATGACCACACACACACACACACACACACACACACACACTAGTATGTGCTCACAAAGCACAGACTCAGAGGAAATGCACAGACAATCAGGATGCGAGGGGAGGGACAGAGAAAGAAAGGTGCAACAGAGATGTTTAGCTGGTATTCACTGAAGAGTCAGAAATACTAGTGCTGCTAACAGTGAATGCACTCAAGTAGCCACCTGCTAGCATTATGCAAATGACATCCAGCTAACAGGTCACGACCATAGACATAAACCCAGGACCGGCTCTACTTGGTATATCGCATGTATTCGGAATGTGCTGAGGTTGCCACCCTCTTACCAGAGACTGGTTACACTTGACAGCTAGGCTTCATACATGTAAAAAAGCTGCAGGATTGAGAAGTTTTGCGCTTTATTGTGAGTCATATTGTTATACGTGCTGGTCAAATACCATGATACAAGTAAAATTAAACAAATATCTGGAATTTCGATTTATTTATTTTTTTCCTGGAAAAAAGAGAATAAATACAGAACGCAATTATTCTGTAGATACAATAGTTACAAGTGAAATGTTATTCCTTGTGCTTTAGAGATGCTATTTCGTTTGCTGGAGCAAGATCAGACACAACATTCAACAACCATCATATTGGAATGGAGGACTTTAGTCTTTGGTAATATGGCGGCCACCTAAAGGCACGTCATGCAGGGGTTTTGTCCGGTGTTGTGTTTATATCTGGTCACGACCATTCATCGCTAGCTATGGTAATATGATTGTATGAACACCTCCATTAAGGTCATGTATTAAACACCACCTGATACTGTACTACGTAGTGTGTTAAAACTGAATGACAGTACATGCGGTGTACTATTTTAACTCTCTATTAAGTATAGTAGTATGTGGTTTGAGACATAGTGGAGCGGAAACCTGAGAAAATAATTCATGTGGTGATACAAGCACCAAATTTGTTCTGAGAGCTCCTCAAGCTATACTATATTTAAATATTTCTCTGGCCACTTGAAGTTAAACTTTTTTCAAGATGGCCGCCTCAAATTTTTTAAAAAGGCACCGCTTTAGTCAAAAAGTAAATATTAAAGTAAATTTAGTCAAAAAGTAAAAAGCTAAAATATTACATAATGGCAAAATGAAAAGGTTTTACTCTTTGGTATCACAGTTAATAACATAAGGTGTTATTTTGGATGAAGAAAACTTTTTTTTAATATTATTTTTACACTACACACTGCGACTTCAGAACTTTTATGGCTTCATTGATACTTTTCCTGACTGCCTATAAAGTGATTTATTTGTCGGCTTAATCCTACCATGGTTGCAGGGAAGCTGAGGCCTAGCTTAGCCGACCCAGGGTGAAGGCAGGGTGCACCTTGAACAGCTCGTCAGACCATCACAGGTCTAGATTTGTTCTTCTTAGCTATAAATTTCCATCATGCACAATTCTGTCAGACTAATAGCCTTTTTGAAAGTCCAATAAATCAGCAAGAGGTTCTTCAGTGTTTTCATTAACAGACAGACAAATGGGGAGACCAACAAACTGAATACACTTCACCCTTGATTTCCCGGACTATTAGGGGGGATAGGCTGTCCGGGAACCTCAAAACTCCGTCAATTGCTAATGCCTGGGATCCTTACCTTTTCCCGGACATTTACCATAACCCGTCCGGCAATCTCCATTATTCAACAGCAGTTCTCGACTTTTACACACTTATCCGACACTCAATACACAATATTGTTTGTCCACAAACTTAAGGAGCGAATCAGCACATTCTTTTATCACATTCATTTTAAATGTCGGTTTCGGCTCGTCGTCACTGTCCTCACTTTCACTTTGCTCTCCCGTCACTGATGCCACTGTCTGTTCATCTGACATTTTTTTGTGCCCCTCTACTGCTTCATTTTCGTCCATCCACTCGGACAGGAACCGGGCCGGACATAAGGGAAGTTGGAAAATCATCACCGACCCGGACTTCCATCATCGATTCCTGGACTTGTACGAGCATTTTTCCAGCAATACCAAATAATATCCGGCGCCAGATTTTGTACGGGAAATTTGAAATCCAGGAAATAGGGGTACGGGAAATCGAGGGTGAAGTGTATTAAAACATCAAGAAGTTTTCATTGTCTAGATAATATGGTTAAAATCTTTGAAAAAAAAAAACAACATTTTAAACAGTTTGATTTAAAATGATTTTGTAAAATTATCTGAGAACAGCAAAATATATACCATGATAAAATACTGCCATTTTGTTTTCATGGCGGCCATCTTGTAAATGGCTAAAATTGCGTTGGCCACCCAGAAAAACATCCAAAGGCTCTTTCCAAATATCATCCTTGTATC
Source organism: Neosilurus mollespiculum (assembly GCA_030014195.1). Taxonomy (NCBI): domain Eukaryota; kingdom Metazoa; phylum Chordata; class Actinopteri; order Siluriformes; family Plotosidae; genus Neosilurus; species Neosilurus mollespiculum. The sequence goes on along the minus strand of JAQMYF010000022.1, from coordinate 35,242,041 downwards.
ACTAAGTGAACTATTTCGCCATATATAAGTGGTTAGCCGCTCCACTAAGAGAGCTAAATCTCATCCCAGGTTGCAGATCTACCCATCAGGATGCACAGAGAGAGATGTCCATGTCCATTAACGGAGTTACAGAGAAAAGGTGAAAATGCATTATTTTACAGTATAAAAGTTGTATATTTTCTGCAGATATTTTTACAGATTTGCATATAATGATCAATTTCCCCATTTCACCAACAAACATAATAAAGTTCTATTCTCAGAAGCCCAACAACATCTTTTGCTGTCGATAAGGTGGTTACATATGTTCAAGTTATTTGTGAATTCTTTCCAGTGTTACTTCTCACCATTCCAAAAATGAACGAGCCAGTTAACATCAGAAAACAACTCATCCTGTATCAATGCCCAGAATAGAGGTGTGTATCAGGACTGGGTTCCCATGGGGCCCAAGCAAGAAATTTGCAGGTGGTCTGATATGAAGTTCGTAGGACAAATAAAGGCCATGTTCATTAAAATGGAAGTTATTGTCTTAACATGTAGTGCATTCATCCATCTTTCAGTAACTGTTTTATTCTGGTTGATTTGAATTTGTTTAAATAAGTTCGAAAAATATGACACAGATAGGATTGGTCCAGATTTCTGCAGGAAAGCATAGGATTTGACCTAATTTCCTCAGGAAAGGTCAGGATTACTCTTAGAATTTTCTGGAATTCACTAGAAGTGTGGGATTACGCAGGACTGCTCAAATTTTCTGTAGGAGCAGGTGGGATCAGTCTCACTGCAGGAGCAGGTGCAGTTGGTCAGACTTGCACTGGATGCAGGCAGGATTGGCCAAAATTTCAGAAGTAGTGGGTTGGACCAGCAAAACTCAGCAGGAGCAGGTGGAATTAATCAAACGGTCTCTGGGAGAAGGCTGAATTCGTCAAATGTTGTCCAGAAGCAGGTGTTATTCGTCAAACCTTCTGCTGGAGCAGGCAAGGTTGGTTAACTGTTTTGTGGGAAGTACTAAGGTTGGTAAATCTTGCTAAGGGAGTAGGTGGTATTAGACAATTTTCTGTAGCTATGTCTAGGGTTGGTCAAACTTTCGGTAGGAGCTTCTTCGGCTGGTCAAGACATTCTGTAGAAGCTGCTGGGGTTATGTTTTCTGTCGAAGCTGCTAGGTTTGGTCAGACTCTGATGCTGATGCTGGGGTTGGTCAAACTTTCGGTAGGAGGTATTGGGGTTGATCAGATTTACTGTAGACTCTGGGGTTGGTCAAACTATAAGCGGCCTTGGGGTTGGTCAGACCTGTAGAAGGTGCTGCGGTTGATCAAACTTCTTGTAGGAGGTGCTGGGGTTGGTGAAACTATGTAGGAGCTACTGGGGTTGGTCACACCTTCTGTAGGAGATGTGGGGACTGGACAAAGTTTCTGTAGGACATGCTTGGGTTGGTCAAACTTTCTGTAATCATTGCTGGGGTTGGTAAAAATCTATAGGAGCTGCTGGGGTTGGTCAAACCTGTAGAAGCTGCTGGGGTTGATGGAACTTTCTGTAGGTGCAGGCAGGATAGGTCAGAATTTGTTTGGGTCAGGATTAACAACAGTCCTGCGCACACCTCTTCCCCAATTATCCCTGGTCCTTTATAGTTAAATGCAGCACTTATACCCTCCCTCTTCAACTGTCTAAAGTAAAGTCAGGAGAGGTACCTTTAAAATCAGTCAAACAATGCATACTGTTTATTGTCATTGTTTAGGCAACAAATTTTATTTGATATGTAGATCACAGAGTGTATGGTGAGACCGGTTTACAAGTTGAAAGTAACTGTGAGTTCAATTTAAAGACGCGCTGAGCAGCGTAATCTGAATGACTGTCCAGGGTGATCCTGGGTATTTGTTCTTAAAGTGTCTGTTAGCTCACAAACCTGTAGATCTAGAGCCTCATGGTAAATCCTCCAGTCATACCATGAACAAATGAGAAAAAAAGTGAGTTGAAATGCAAAACATTAAGATTTTTAAGGTTGCATAAGGCCACTGTGTGACAGTGAAGCCTGGGATTAAAGTTGAATTTTGCGAGTTTAAACTGTTGCAATTGGGTACCCTTGAAGAAAAGGTTCAGTAACGAACACAATTCCTGTAACTGAGGACTGATGGTGAATGTAAAAAAAAAAAAACAACAGTGAAAGAACTGATGATGAATGAGAACGATGACGATCGTAATGTTTGTATTTAAAATAAACTGGCTCTGGGAATAAAGATGGTTTGAGAAATGCTTGGAAGATGTGTTGTGTTTGTATAGACCTTGCTGTGTCCTTATGTCATCCATCTCTCTGATATTAACCTGGCTGGGGAATCTCCACTAGAGGTGACTATTACGATTACAGGCAAGGAAACATTTTTTGACTTTTGTCATTTGACTTCTTGTTGCTGATGCTTCTGAGGCTTTTTATTGTACCATGTTTATTTATAAAACTTGTGTATCAGTACTCTGTATTTGCTTCATGATTAATTGTTAAATTATTACATATTCAAGAGCAAATGCATCCAAATCAGCAAGCAGTGGACGAAAGCAGAAAAACAATATTTTATATACTGTATATCTCATTTCATAACAATATACCTTAAAGGACCTTAACAGGTACCCTATATGGTAAACAGTAAGTGGTCACCTGACCATCACATCTCTATGACCTTTTTTAACCAAAAGCTGTAACGCTTAAATTCCTTTCACTGAAACCAAGGGAAAGTGGCATAGTGGTTAGCAAGTCTGCCTTCCCGCATAAAGGTTCAGTGTTTGATTCCCAGGCGTGTTCGTTTCTGTGTGGAGTTTGAATGTTCTCCCGTGCATTTGTGGGCTTCCTTGGGCTACTCCGGTTTCTTCCCACAGTCCAAAGACATGCACATTGGGTTAAACTGGCCTTTCCAAATTGCTACTAGGTTTGAGTGTGTATGGTTGTGTGTTGCCCTGTGATGCTCTGATGAGCTGTCCAGGGTGTACCCCATCTTCACCCAGTGTCAGCTTAGATAGGCTTCACCCTTTCCGCAACCCTAGTACCACCCTAAGCAGCTCGGCAAATGGCTGAGTGAGTGGAACCAAGGGATCCAAATCTGTTCGAGCAAGACAATGCCTCTGGGTACAAAACAACCTATATGAAGACATGATTTGCCAAGTTTGAAGAGAAAAACTCAAATAACCTGCACAGAACCCTGACTAGACCTCATCACCTGAGACACGTTCATGACCTCATGAATGCGCTTGTTGCTGAATAAACTCAAATCCCCACAGCCTCCGTTTGGAATCTAGTGGAAAACCTTCCCGGAAGAATAGGGATCATTATTAGTGCAAAGAGGGACTGAATCTGGAATGGGATGTTCAGCAAATCTACATGGATGTGACGGGTCAGGTGTCTATTTAACAAAATGCATTTTCATGAGAAGGAGCCTGACTCAGAGCATCTCAGCTGAACATTTTGTATGCTGATGTCCCTCTGGGTTAAAGAGTTTAATATAATCAATATCTTTGACAAGGCAGATTGATCCCATAGGTCTTTCCTAAAACCACATGGTATGTTTCCCCTCTTATTCTTAATCATGTATTAAAAATATTACATCATGTAAATTATGATCTAATCTAACAATGCAGTAAGTGTGATCTCATGTTTTGCTGAATGCAATATCTTTAAAAATCTTGTGTTTATAGGTAGGCACGGCATGGTGACGTAGTGGATAGCATGTCCTCCTCATAGTGAGAAGGTCCCAAGTTTGAGCTAGTTGGCTGTTCCAAATTGCCCCGAGGTGTGCATGCGAGTTTGAATGTGTGTTGCCCTGCGGTGGTCTGGTGAGCTGTGCAGGGTGTACTCAGTCTTCGCCCAGTGTCAGCTGAGATAGGCTCCAGCCTCTCCGCAACCCTAATAAGATTAAGCAGTTTGGCCAATGAGTTTTCATAGTTGTGTGTGTGTTGGGGAGGTTAACAAACCAGTAATTCTATATTTTATTGGTTTTTGTTCAAGATTACAGGATTCAAGATTCTTTATTTTCTGTTTATATGCTGGATCTGCCTGAGTGACTGACCTCATTTTATACTCCATGTATACACTGCTGCCATCTTATGGTTGCACAAGGAAATTGCATATTTCTCTGATGTAGTGTTTCCATTGCAACCCTCAAACATGTAGATCACACCGGCCATTTCTAAAAATGGTAGGTTATTGTTCCAGTTGGATTTTGGAGAATAAGTGTTATCCAGTCATGAAGTCATGATCAACAATAAAGAGATTCTTGACGTGTTCATAAATAAGTTTCAGGTAAGTTTAGGCACGAAATGCTACAGTTGGCTCACACTTTGGAATGCATGTGTTAGAGCTTCTACATCTTTAAATTTAAAGGAATTAATCGGTTGCCATAACCCTGCGTAAACAACGAACACATCAAACCACGCTTTAATCGACCGCAGCACACACTCACCAGAGCAAAGTATCGATGTGAACCTCCCTGGGTCACGTAGAAATGAAGCACTGTACATGCATGGTGTGCGGTAGCATTGACCACCCATCTGAGGTCAGGCCCCTTCCATATCTTTTGATTTGGCCATATAGGGAAACACTCGTTGAGTTAATTAAAAACACTGTCAATGTAGATGCATTACCTAAAGTACCCAAGTCAATACACTTGCGATATCCTTAACATTCAATCGAAATAATTTTTTACATTTCATGATTTCATTGCCTTTAATTTATTGTTATTATTACCCTTTAAATAATGAAATCTACTTTACCTAAAGACAAACTTTTCATTCAGAAAAATGGCAACACGGCTGGCTAGGCCTAGTGTCAGTGGAAGAAATACATAAAAATTTATTTACTCGATCACTCATCACTCATTTGCTGTGTGGGAACAAGTTGGATTCCACGTTCAATACAACTACTAAGCTAAAAACAGGCTTTTCATGCTTACACACAGTGTAAAAAAAACAAGGTCTGGAAATGACAGTAAATTATAATTAAGGCATATAATTTTACCACCATTGATGTGTGCATATTGAACTATAGGGGCGTTTCCATAATATACCGTGTTCTACTGCATCAAAAATGTAAATCTATATTGGGTGAATATTTACCCTGTACAAACTCACTCACTCATTCACTGAACCACTCACTCCTAATACGGTCGCGGGGAGACTGGTGTCTATCTCAGCCGACACTGGGCGAAGGCAGGGTACACCCTGAACAGCTCGCCAGATCTTCGCAGGGCCACACATACACATTCCATTCACACTCACACCTGGGGCAACCTGGAACATCCAATTTCTTACATTGGGTGAACAAGCTTTAACATGGGAGCTAAACCTCGGTCCTTCACAGAGTGAAATGGTCGAGCTGGTGTGTAAGGTGGTGTCAAGATGGAAGGTGGGGTTTACCCACCCTGACACACCAGTTGGCCTTGTCTGGTCCATGGGTAATCTATCAAGCCAAAGTTTCTTTAGTTCTAGCCTCAATGTAGCCCCAAGGAAGTGCGATCAATGCCCAGAAGTGACACTGGAAATGGCAATGGTCTTGGTTCGTACTAACACACCTGGCTTTGGCTTGATAATGGGATCATGGCTAAAGTAAAATATCCTAATGTAACATAACATGGGGGACCCAGGTTTTCTGTGCATCTTACCCATAAGAAGCCTATCTGGGGCCAGGAGATGGTGTCTTTACTAGTGACACATACAGTCAGACAAAATGGGGTTCATATAGATTTTACATTCAGTCTTTTTTCCCTAGGTTCTGCAGAAATAATTTGTTTCACATTCATGGTGTTCCATGAACCAAGGTCAGGCCCCCATCCATATATGGTAAAGGGACATCTTTTGATTATTCTTTATATGGAAACACTAATTTACTTAATTAATGTGGAAGACACCTAAGTCTAAGAGAAACAGTCGAGAAATCCACATTCACTTGCCAAACCACTTAATTCTACTTGGGTCACAGGGAGACCGGAGCCTATCTCAGCCAACACTAGGTGAACAACGTGTATGCTTTGATCAGCTTACCAGACCATCACAGGGCCAACATACAAACATGCATACTCACACCTAGGGGCAATTTGGAACAGCCAATTCATTTAAAGTGCATGTCTTTGAACTAGGGAGGAAACCAGAGTACCTAGAGGAAACCCACACAAGCATGAGGAGAACAAACAAACTCCATACAGAAATGCCCAAGCCTGGGACTCGAACCTAGGACCTTCTTGCTGTGAGGGGATTGTGCTAACCATTAAGCCATTGTGCTGTCCCTCAAGGTATCTTTTTCATTCAATATATCAAGTGAGTCAACAGAATGTTTTGGGTTTTTTTTCTAATTTTCATGACAGATTGCCTTTAAACTAATCTTAACCTTGAGGGAACATGACTGAAGTGACTACCAGCAGGATACTGTTAACTGACAGATGACAACTTAGAAATAAATTTAAAAAGGGATAGTAGAAAAACACACTTTCCTACAGTAATATATGGTTTAATGGCAACTCTACTAATGGCAAAAATCTAAGTCAAAATCTGTAAAAGCAAACATACACATTCCGGCCACTTTATTAGGAACAACTGTACAGTACGTTCTTGCAATTACCCAATCAGCCAATCATGCAACAGTGGCACAAAGAATAAAATCCGGCTTGAGTTAAACATTTCTAATAATGTTTATACTGATTAACAGGATGAAGTAAATTGTTTAGAGAGGTCAAAGGAGAATGACCAGACCAAGCCTGACACAAAGGACCAGTTGAAAGCAACTCAAACAGGAGTAGTCAAACTGCTCTGGCTTTCCTGCAGCACTACTGCTCTGAGAGTCTGAGTCAGTTCACCATGTTCTCAGATAGCTCAAGGCTGCCATCTGCCACCAGATTTCACAAAAGATCAGTGCTCCAGACTTACAAACTGCTTGAATCTGTTTCTTAGCAATGATTTTAAAAACAAAATACAGGTTTTAAAAACTATCGACTTGAATCTTAGAAAGGCAGAAGTGTATTTTTGGTCACCCTAGCTGTATAGCTGGCAAGGGAAAGTGTAAATATAATGCAAATATAAAAAGCACTCATTTTTGCCTGAGCCAATAGAACGAACACACACACACACACACACACACACACACACATTTGCCAAACCGTTTACTCCTACGTGGGTTGCAGTGAGACTGGGGCCTAACTCAGTCAACACTGAGTGAAGGCAGGTTACACCCTGAACAGTTCACCAGACCATTGCAGGGCCAACACGTACACATACACAACCATTCACACTCACACTCAGGGCTAAAAAACCTAATTGGAGGAAACCGGAGTACCTGGAGGAAACCCACACAAGCCTGGGGAGAACAAGCAAACTCCATGCAGGAATCCCCAAGCCCGGGACTTGAACGCAGGACCTTCTTGCTACGAGGCAGATACGCTACCCGCTACGCCACCATGCTGCCCACCAATAAAACAATGAGATGAAAAAAAAACTAGCTTTAGGTTAGGTTACAAATAATCTGAGCTTGCCATACATTAACAATAGCTACGATGTTTTTAAATCAATTCATATAAAAGCTAAAGTAGGCTATAATGTACAATAAAATGTAAAATTCATCATCACTGATTAAGCACTCGGAAAAAATGCATTTGAGCATAAGAGTTTATCTAGTACCACAGATCAACAGAACTCTTGTAGATGAGATGGATGAGTAATGTGATCTAATAACTTTATTTAAAGTCTGCATTAGCTGCAGTAAAGGCCTTGAAAATTATACCTTTTAAAATAAAAAAGCACTCATTTGTCATGATTTTATGCGTTCTCTTATCACGGAACAAATGCAATTTGATGTATTTGGAAAAAGTGCTTGCATTACATTCCTACTCATATTGTTAGTGGTTACTAACTCTATTAACACTGATTAATTGTTTTTGAAATCTTCTTAGGACAAAATACTGTACAGTTAATCACTTTTAAGTGATGCTCTCAATTCAAAAGCCAACACAGCTTATAATTCAGGCTTTACCAGCACAAGGGTCAAGAGCTCTACAGAAACACTGGACACACGACATACACAGGGCATGTATTAAGATCATTACTGTAACAAAAGATAAAGATACCCCCTTTGCTTATTTACACCAACATGGAAACCCCAGCAAAAGGCCCATCTCTGATAAATGATGTAATACTCACCAAAACCTTGCTTTAAGATTCCAGCAAACAGTCCAGGGTGTATTTCAGTAAACAATAACAGAGGGTTATTTCAGGAGTACAGTAGTAAGGAATCCCTAATAAAAGATCAAACTGGCTTTGACCTAACCTGCCCAGTGCACCCGGTCTTGCTACATTTACTCTGTAAGAGCCAGCATGAAGAGACTAATTCCACAGGTGTAGATAATTCTGTTAAATACGAGTTCACGGCTTTAATAAGCTGGACTCAGCAGCTTTCACATGTCATGCCCAATATCAAACTCTCTACCTTCTCATACAGATAGTATCTGGGAAAGGAAACTCAAAACACTAATTAAATAAACTATTCATTAAATTTTTATCAGCAACTGTCACATGAATAATGATCAAATGATGAAGGTCACAATATTACACTGAAAAAAACAATAAAAAAAAACAAACTCCAAACACATGGAATAATTGCTTAATAAACAAATAAATGATTAAATAAAATATGATGATAATTCTAATATTACTACTACTACTACTACTACTAATAATAATAATAATAATAATGATAATGATAATACTCATTGTTGTCCGACTGGAGTGACAGCTGGCTGAACTAAAAAAACACTAATTCATTCATTCATTCATATTAGGGTTGTGAGGAGGCTGTAGCCTATCTCAGCCAACTCTGAGCAACGACAGAGTACACCCTGAACAGTTCACCAGACCATCACAAGGCCAACACACAACCATTCACACACACTTACACTCATGGGCAATTTGGAACGTCCAATTAGCCTAATGTGCATGTCTTAGGACTGTAGGAGGAAACCGGTGTACCCGAAGAAAACCCATAAAAACATGAGGAGAAGATGTTTACTTCACACATGAACACCCGAGCCAGGAACTCGAACCCAGGTACTTCTCCCTGTGAGGTTGGCATTCCAAATTGCCAAAATGAGTGTGAGTGTGATTGGTTGTGTGTGCATTGCCTTGCGATGGACCAGGAAGCTGTTCAGGGTGTACCCCGCCTCCACCCAGTGTCAATGAATGAAGTAAAAGATGTGCTATTATATAAGGTGGCACGGTGGCAAAGTGGTTAGCACGTTCGTCTCACAGCAAGAAGGTCCCAGGTTTGATTCCCGGGTGTGGAGTTTGCGTGTTCTCCCCGTGCTTGTGTGGGTTTCCTCTAGGTACCCTGGTTTTCTCTCACAGTCCAAAAACATGCACAGTAGGCTGATTGGTGATTCCAAGTTGCCCGTAGGTGTGAATGGTTGTATGTGTGTTGGCAAGCTGTCCAGGGTGTACCCCACCTTCGCCCAGATTCGGCTGAGATGGGCACTAATGAGAATTTCTATATATATA
>JAQMYF010000022.1:35215025-35232434 GCA_030014195.1 Neosilurus mollespiculum | reverse complement strand
TAGTGTGTGTGTGTGTGTGTGTGTGGTTGAGGCAAAGAGCTTCAGTACTTGTAGCCCACTGGGTAAACATGATCCTCTGTACTCTTAGGCTGCACTAATGTCTCACTGCATCTCTAGCGGTGCAGCCACACACTGAGGACACTTAGACACCTTGATGAATCTGATTTGTCAAGTATCACATTCTACAGTCTGTTATTTATTTAAATGAGCAATTAAATCGATATTTAGTGTTACAATATTGATTTTTTTTTAATAAGTCGCCATTTAATGTATGTACAACAGATAACATAGTGAACATGGATAGCACAGTGACTGGATCATTACTGTAAAATAAACCCCTTTAGGGTGATTCAAGGTCCTGCACCAGCCTGTCAGGGTTTATTTTGCAGTAATATCCAGCTAGCTGAACAGTAATCCTTACATTCCAGCCCGGGAAATTCTGGCTATAACTTGAACAATAGGTATCTATTAATTCAGCCATTCTCCTATATTATTATGGGACATCCCATGTAAAGGGCAGATGCTCTACTGGGGGCCAGACTCTGTGTCCCTCTGTCTCTTGTCACAATGTCCTGCCAGTGTCTCACATGTCCTACAAATTCTGTATTATCACAGACAGGGGCACTACTACCCTGAGACATCCCACCTACAGAGGTTTACACACTGCTTCTAGGTGGTTCTATGGTAACAGCTCATACACATGACCAAGACCCAGATATAAATACTAAGAGGGGATGAGCTCATAAGGGGCCCTGGTCGGCTGTCCACTGAGTAAGCTGCATGATTGTCAACATTTAGCCATCTCCCAAAATGTCACTTATTCAATATTAATTTCTTGTTTATAGATTTTTTTGTATACACTTATATATACATCCATTATATGTACCACTTAGCCAGTATGATCACAGAGGAAGTTGAACCCAGTTCAGGTTGGGTACATCCTGAACAGGTTGCCAAACCATCACAGGTCTAACATTTACAGTATCAGCCATAATAATAAAAACATTGTGCCCACTTAGTGGTCATTGATTATTATGGCTTAACGACTTTGGGTCTTTCCATCTCTAAAATGGCAGGCCATATGTGGTGTTCCTGATATGCAGTAATAAATGCCTACCAAAGATGGTCCAAGGAAGGACAACCATTGACATTAAGAGTGTCATGGGTGTCCATGGCTCACTGATGCATATGGGGAGTGAAGGCTGGTATGTCTGGGCTGATCTCACGGGAGAGCTGCTGTTAGCACAAACTGTTAATGCTGGCTGTGATTGAAGGGTGTCAGAACACAGCTTGTGGTGTTAATGTTATGGCTGCTTGTTGTACTGTACTGTATGTCCTAATTGTGAAGTGCGTCCCATCTAAATTAATTTACCATTTCATTACATAGATCAGTATTAGTTGGGAATGCAAGTCTTTCATACTGTGTACTATTTGAAGCTTAGCAGTCAGATTCTTCCAGCCCCCCGGGATGCAGTATGGGCATGTCTGAGAAAACTACGACCGACAATAGCGATCTCGCTAAGCTGGCTGTTGCTATGGGCATTTCAGAAGTAGGTTATCATTGTACAGCCGGACCTCAACTGCTGTGGGCACAAACTCATGAACAAAGTGAACACATCAGAAGAAAGTTTTATTCATAGCATTTATTTTATATGTAATATATATTATTTGTATATATTTATATATATATGTATCTTACACATATAAATCTAGGTATCTTTGCAACATATTCACAAATAAAACCCAGTAAAGACCAGACCATTTTTGTCAATCCAGTGCTGACAGATGAACACTGAGAGGAAGCTTAAACACAGTCGGTATTTAGGACACAAGCTACAAGGCAATTTAAATGTACTCAACACTACCACGATTGAAAACTACACCTTCGCTGGTACCGCTATTCTTTTCACTGTAACGACAAAGAAGTCATTATGAGGTAAGTCTGATATTTCAGTAGAACCAAAAAATCCGATTTCAAATGATTTCTTCTTCCTCTTGAAACTGACATGAAAGTCAGAAAATGTCCTCAAGTACCTCGACCTCGTTTGTCTTCTGTGATTGTTCCAAGCTCCCTCTCGGTTCATCTTAGAAAATGCCTGCATGTTGCACAACTGATTGAAAATTCAACCAAAAATAACCACTACATGGATTTGTACTGAACATAAAAACTTGTCCGTAATAAAAAGAAAAATATGAAAACCAAATTGCAATAAAGGGAGGTGACAAATTAAGGAGGGAGGGGGACTCCGTCTCTCTCAAGAACAACTTGGTCTCTCTTAACTCTCGTCTCCGAACCTGTACTGGAAAGTTGAACGGCATTCTTCGTTCAGGTTTTATTCTGATTGTATTGTGCATTTGAGCCCCTTAGAGCAACAGTAGTCCATTTTAGTGAATTTTAAGTAGAGTGCTTTAAAGTTATAAGGCTATAAAAAATCAGTTTGATTCATATTTCAATGCCTTCAGTCTCACTGAATACTTCTCCTAGATACTTTTTTTGGCCTAAATTGCTGTGTTGCTGGAACTTTGCCAACAATTGCGATTTTAAACTTCAACTTAAAATTGCATTTTTCAGTGCAACAGTGGAGTGGAGGCTTCACACATGGGTGCCGCCATCTTGGATTTTGGACTTGGCCTTCTGTTGCATTAGTAAATCAGTGAAATAGCTAAGTGCAATAGTGAAGTGCCACTTATATGTCAAAATTGGAGCTCTAACTCAACTTACACCAGTATTCATCTGAAAGATTTATCACTATTCAGTTCTGTACTTAACTCAAAATTGACAAAAATGGACTTAGCCCACTGTTGCTGTAAGAAGCTCTATTGATGATAAAAAAAATCAAAAGCCTAAGTGGTCTGTACCTGGGTGAGGGTCATTGTGCAAGAAACCACAAGCATCAGGAGAGAAATGTTTTCTCAGAGCATTAAAGGCTAACATAACACTGCATTTTTGTATGCAGGATTTTCAAGACACCAGTACCGAATGTATTATTGAGTTTAGCTTCTGAGTTCATGGGCGCTGATATTGGTATCTTAGCTCTAAGTCAAATCTCACGCTGTAAAATCTTGCTAAAGTTTAAAGTATGGCTGGTTTAACTCTCCTGATTTTGCTAGAATATAAGGAGCAATCGGGCAGCGTGGTGGCATAGTGGTTAGCACGCCCACCTAACAGCAAGAAGGTCCTGGGTTCAGTTCCCAGGCTCAGGCGGTTCTGTGTGGAGTATGCATTTTCTCCCCGTGCGTGCATGGGTTCCCTCTAGGTACTCCAGTTTCCTCCCACAGTCCAAATACATGCATATTAGCCTAACTGGCTTTTCCAAATTGCCCCTTGGTGTGCATCTAAGTCTGAATGGTTGAGTGTTTCCCTGCTATAGTCTGGCGAGCTGTTGAGGATGTACCTTGCCTTCGCCCAGTGTCAGCTGAGATAGACACCAGTCTTCCCGCGACCCTAGTTATAGGATTCAGCAAAATAAGTGAGTGAGCATGAATTCCCCTTCCCTTACAGGGTACAACAGAACCCTAACTATGCCAACAAATTGCCCCAATAGTATAATTGTTTTTTCCTTTAATTTGTCACCAATCTGTCCAGAAACCATGACCTAAATAACAAAGAATCATAAAGAGAGACCAAAAAAAACAAAAACAAATTTTTTTTTAGCAGTGATAAGTCCTGTCCTTATATATATATATATATACACACACACACACACACACACACACACACACACACACACACACAATCTGATTAAGATTTCAGCCATCAGTTGAATGTTTGACCTAAAAAGGTTTACAGAATGTTTGGATTGGGTCCCATTGGTAGTCCTTGAACAGTGCATGCAGGCGACTAACTTAGTGAGTTGGTTTCTAAAATCCCTGTAATATCGAAACACTTCCAGAGCGTTTTTATATTTAATTTTACCAAATATAGTCTTATCATTCACAAAACATATACACAGCTGCACCATTATGCTACACTAATAATGAATTTCCTTTTGCTCAGCTAGAAAAAAAATACACGTCTGTTAAACAATCATTTCTTTCTGCAGGTAAAATCAAACAGCGACACTGCACTGTTTAACCACCCATTTTAATAAAAAGCTTTCATTTAGCAGCTTCTTCCACATTCAGCTTATACATCTAACCTCTGGTACTAGCTTTCTTTTACTTGCTTTTAAATGTAACAGAGGATGTCTGGAAATATCCTGCCATTACTATGCTCCATATATATATATATATATATATTTGTGTTAGGCACCAGCTACTTAAGTGAAAGAAACATTTTCCCATGGAACCAACCACCACCATTGTCCACCAACACCACATCGCCTGTATGTAGACAGCAGCATCTCTCGAACCATAAAAAGACTAAACATGAACAGTAAACATGGATCACGTATTGCACAGACAGTTATACAGTTCAAAAATAAAATTTAAGAGGGTGCTTATGAATAAGGGCTGCATACGCACACACAGTCTCTCCCAAGTATCACAGCCCCTCTGTATTCGGTTTCCCCTTCAGCTTGACTTGACCTAAACCTTTTCAGTACACTGAGCTCAGCCTGTTGCTTCCTTCAACCTCCAGGTTCTGAGGTGGAAAGATTCAATTTGATAAAAGTACAGAGGTTCTGGTGGTGAAAGGGCAGCGCAGTTAGAAGAGGAGAAGAACCGCTTTTCATGGCTGGACCTTGAAGGCCAGGAGCTGCTCCGAGTGCATGTTGTTGAGTGAGCGCAGCTCGGGTAGTTTCAGAAGCAGCTTGGTAAAGATGGCACTCTCGTTGGGGTGGCTCTGCGTTATGAGGTTGCGTAAGCCGCGGATCAGCGACTCCTGTAGCGCTTCTACCGACTTTGCATTCTCAAGGCCTGAGCGGTCTGAGGAAACACCAATGTTTTGGGGTCAGTTTCCAAAATCTATGTCAGTAATACTACTATAACTTCAACATCGCTAACTTTATTTAATACTCCCCTTTATTACACAGCTCATTTAAATACTGAATTCTGATTGTGGTTATCAATAGTATTCAGTGGCCTGTTATTTCCTTGTCTATATTAATGAAAATATTGTGATTATAACATTTAGGTCAGTAAATAAGTCTATTGGGCTTTTTACACCTGAGTCTAGTGGCTCATTAGAGCTGGAGCTAATCCGGATTTCTGTATCGTGAAGCAACTATGTGTTCAACTCCTCCTGGATGGGACGCTAGTCCATCGCAGGTTACCTTCCCAGTATTTTTACTGGTACCCATTTACACTACTGGGTGGACAGAGACACACTTGTGGTTAAAACCTTGCCCAGGGGTCTTAGCACAGTGGGGGTCTAACAGGGATTCAAACCCACAGCCCTAACCACCATTGACCCCACTATGTCATATTATGACAGGATGTAAACAGTACCTGCAGAGACGAGTACTACAGCAGTGAAGAGGCTCATCTCCTCGTCACTGAGGTCCAGAGCACGGAGCTTCTCGCTGAAATCCAGCATGGAGTTGAGCAGGTCACCGGCACCCATCGAGCACAGCGTCTCCACAGTGTACTTCTTCCCACTCAGAAAGGTCACAGTACGTTCCTTCACATCAAACAAGGATGCGAAACGTACCACCAGCACCTGAACCAAGAAAACACAGCATTACATTTACACACCACATACTGTATATCAGATGCCGTAAATAAAAACCTCATTAAATCATTTAAATAGCAAAGCTATCAGAAGAACATACCTCAAAAGTACCCGCTTTGAGAAGACTAATCTGATCGTGCTGCGACAGCTCCCTGAACCCAGGAATGCGTTTGGCAAACTCCACCACCTCCCTTACAGCCGGAGTGAAACTCATGGAGAACTCCTCCCAGATAGCGTGGCCAGATTTATGTGGGTCAACGAAGGGTGAAGTGTTCATGGGACACACCTGGTACAGGAAGCATACGTGAAATGTAAGTTAGTTTACTAGTAACTACTCACTCATTTCCTGAACCACCTAATCCTACTAGGGTCACAGGAAGACTAGAGCCTATCTCAACCTGGGTGAAGGCGGGGTACACCCTGAACAGCTCTACAGACCACTGCAGGGCCAACGCACACAACCATTCACACTCACACCTAGGGGCAATTTTGGGACAGACAATTAGTCTAATGTGCATGTCTTCGGACTGGGAGGAAACTGGAGTACCAGGAGGAAACCCACAAGAAGAAACTCCACACACAAACGCATGAGCCCGGGAATAGAACCCAGGACCTTCTTGCTCTGAGACGGACATGCAAAGCACTATGCAGCCATGCCACCCACTAAGCTAAATTATTTGAATCTTATCGCAACAATCGATGGTTATTAATCATGTTTTTGGCATTAAAACAAACATTATCTTAAGAAAGTTACATAGATACACTCACCAGATGCATCCTGTTGCCTCCACTCCAGCCTGGACCAGCATAGCTCCCATTGGCTCGCATTCCATTGGAGTTGGGTGGCCGGAGCGACTGGCTATTAACCGAGGCAAAACATGGGTGACTGGGGTCAGCACTGGCAGGCAGCTGGACATGGCACTGCCCACTAGAGGCACTGCTACCCACTCTAACAGGACACCGGCTGAGAGAATTATCTTCCTGTGGTGATTGTTGAGGATCCTGAGGAGTGCAGTGTAAATGTGGATGCTGGCGTGTCACTGTAGCTATGTTGTTATGACGGTTCCAGACCTCTTGCGTGTCCTCCGTAATGTGCTCGGCTACGTGACCTGGCCTCGTCCCTGTGATGACTTCTTCTTCTCCACTGTCTGTGGCACTACAAGAGTCAGAGCTTAGGCCTGTATCCATGGGAAGCGAGGGCTCGGGATCAGTGCTCAACTCAGATTGGCTGCTTTGAGGAGAAGAGGCAGGAGAGAAGGAAGGAGTAGCATGGGCTGGGGCTGCTGAGGTGACCTTTTCCGGACATGGCTGAGTCTGGGTGCTGGAAACTGGAGGACTACTGTCATGCAGCTGGCTGTTGTTCATCATGTTGTTCATGGCACTCTGCATCTCCAGCAGCATACGCTGCTTCTCACGCTTAGGGATTCGTCCGAAACGCACAGCTGGGGAACACAGAGAAGTACAATGTTGTTTACTTGACCACATACCATCAGCCTGAGTCTATTCTCAAGATAGAAAAATACCGCAATCCCTAAGTACAGTGTTTGTTCTTTTTTAAGAAGCTTCCTCTGTAGCTTCCTGGGAAAACTCTTCAGAAATGCAAATTATGGCATTTCCAACTGTATACACTCCTGGGTAAAGAAATAGGCCAAACCCAAAACTGCAAATCATGTGGGTTGTTTTTGGAGCAGACTTTCTGTTATGTTACTTTTCTTTTTATTTTATTTTATATTAATTTATTTTAATACATTTATTTCTCTCTCTCTCTCTCTCTCTCTCCACTAATGTAGATTCCCTGTGAAGTACTGTATTCTTAATGTACGACCACCACCAACCAGGAGGCACTCAATGTTGCCACCTGCCTCTTTTTGGGGGCAGCCTAACACACATCTGCTCACTTAAGCTCACAGACCATGATTGGCTGGTGGTAATTGTGAGTGACAGGGAAGTGAGTGTATAAAATCCCCCCCCTCCCGTGTGAGCTCGGCCAGTCAGCTCCCATGGACTCTAGGTCGACGATGGCTGTGGCATCATCCTGGATTTAAAACTCGTGATCTCCAGGTTCATAGTCGTACACGTTGTCAGTGCACCATTTGGGGGCTCCCTTTGTTTACTTTAGGACTCATAAGCCTGTATATTTTAACTCTTGACCAGCAGATGGTGGTCTTTGATGGTTTTATTTGGGAGCCTGTTGTCATCAGGTGTGGTATGTTGTGAAATAATGACTAGTGTTACTCTGAATTTTTAACTTTTTTTGTTTGGCCAATAACAGTTTTTGCAATTTTGGGTTCTGGTCCTTTTTTTTGCCCAGGAGTGTACCATTTAGGATGTCAGTGACATGACAACAAGGTTCACAACAAACCTCATAGAACATAATGGTACACAGACCTTTTGGTAGTCAAACCTTTGGGGCTGGGTACCAAAACTAGGTGGGAGTACTAGACTCTATATATCTGGACTGACTCACAATGCCTCATTTTGGTGCCACTTAAATACCCGAGCTGTCAACTAAATATTTGTGTCCTGGCATCGAACAGATGTTACAGGCAACATAAGCGTCACTGCACCTCACATACCATCGCTAGTTAATCGCTAGACTGCCCATATAGCATTTTTATCTGGGTGCGGAATTTTTTTAACTGTTCCCAATAAGCAGAAAACATACGCAGCCACATGTGGCCACCTAGCAAAAAACCGCTGCACCCAGCATCTTTTTTTAGAGCATGGCACATTTTTCATAAAGCCGCTCCAAGTTGTTCTAATTAAAAATCTCTGAACTCCACACAAAGCCACTGGTGTCGTCACTGTCGCTCTTTTTCAGGCCACCAATCAAGTGGTGACATACTGTCAAGATACTGTTGACACAGAAACAAATTCCACATATAGCACATTCCGCACCCATGATGCACTGGGTCACTTTCATGGTTTCTGTTGCAATGTATGATTTTACCTGAGAGGGTTACAAGCCCCCTGGAGAACCTGTTTTGGACAAACATCCATTCACACCCACATTCCCTCCACTCCTACATTTCCCCAATCACACCTAACAGAGTGGTTCACAAGTAACAAGTTTATTTTGCCACAGGTGACCACTCAGCACACCAAGACCATCCACAGGACTTGGCTTTACACAGCCATTCATGCTTTCTCTTTCCGTAACATTTGGGACAACAATAAAATTCCAAAACTACACACGATATTCCTAAATAAACAGTTTACTGTGAATGAAAATCAGTCAACTATAATCATTCAGATGATTTTTGAAAACTGAATTAAAAGGATGTGTATATACTGATGATCATTTCACTGTAATAATCCCCTTTGAGGAAAAATCTCATTACACTACAATGGTCTATTTTTGGCTTAATGGCAGTCGGCTACATGATATAATAATAAAGCTGCAGTGTGACTAATCAACAATTAGATGTAAATGTGATCTCAAAGCATGATGTGAAATTAAATATCTGCTACCATTACAGTGATAGAGTTACAGAGGAAAAGTGGATAAAGAAGTCCATGGGGTGGAGCAGGATCTCAGCTGACTACTCCTAGTAACTTAACTCTAGCCTAGATGCCATGAACTACAAAGACAACAACCGGAAACATGATTTTAACTCCATGCCAATTAACAGTGGCTACATGGGTCTGACTCCACCCCCTAGACATGAGGTTTGACTCAGCCAGAAGGACCTTAGAGCTCACACTGAAGGAGCTGAACCAGGTCGGACCCCACCTCCTGAACTTCTGGTTCAACTGTGCCCCCATGTCGGAGGAGCTGGACCAAGTGTGACTCCACTTCCTGGCTTTTGGTTTGACTTGACCCCGAATAGGAGGACCTACATCAGGTTTGAATCCACTCCCTGACCTTTTGGTTCGATTCTGCTCCCAGAAGCTAAATCTGTTCTGACTCCACCCCTAGACTACAGGTTTGACTCTGACCTCAGATAGGAGGAGCTGGACCAGATCGGTTCAAACCCCGGGATTTTGTTTCGATTCTGCCACCTGGCAGGAGGAGCTGGATCATATCCAACTCTACCCCCTGGACTTTTGGTTCAGTTTTACCCCAGGAAAAAGGAACTAGATTAGGTCTCACTCCACCCCCTGGACTTTTGGTTTAACTCTGCCCCCAAGTAGAATAAGATGCACCAGGTCTGACTCCAACTCTTTGACCTATGATTCTGCAGCCAGGACCACATCCTGCATCCTTTACTGAAGAAATATCTGATACAGAAACCAAATATCTGATATACGGCAAATTGAATGCACTCACCATCTCGAGACATGCCAACCAGCAGACACTTCTTAAAGCGACACTGCTGGCATCGGTTCCTGTTGATGCGCATGATGGGACAGTTCTCGTTCTTAAGGCACTTCTTGTACTGGATGTTCTGTTGGATACTCCTCCGGAAGAAACCCTGGTAAGGCAGAAAAGAGAGGAAATTAGCAAATCAAAAAGGAATGTACAGTACAGTGAGGTCCTCAAGGTGAAGTCGAACCACACAGGCAGTCATGAATGCAGAGAAACAGGTGTTTAGCAAAACCAGAAGATCTTTGAAATAAAAACACTTCCAAAAGTCTTCTGACATAAACTGGCATCTCCTGGAGTTAAGAATACTGTAAGAAGCAGGATGATCTTTTTAGTTATAGACAGGCTTCAAACACCAAGCCAGAGGTTAGTGTAGTAAAGCAAACTCTATTTTTAATGTGAAATTAGACCATGGCCTCGTCGTAAGTAAATATTCAAAGTACTTGTGATCAATGAGTCTACAACAGAGCAGGAATGTATTGACAGCTTTGACCTGACCTAGAGAGTTTATTACACTTGAAAACTTATCCAGATGTCACTGAGATAGCACAAAATCCTCCATTCTTGAACTTTACCATGCTGTTGACACTGGAGACTCCTTCCATGAATCACACAAAAACATAAATATCTCTTCATATCATGGTGGCATTGGAGGAAAGTTGAAGAACTGCTTTGGGGGCCAAAAGGCATCAGGCACCAAAGACAATGTTAGTAAAAGAAGTCTTAATGCAGATGTCAGAGATCCGACTCCCACGCTCCAAGCAGCCCCCCCCCCAAGGCCGATCTCATGCCAGTCGGGAAACCATGATGATGAAGATTACAAATGTCTTGCCCAAACAGAAGCGTAATGCAGTGGTGGATCAGTAGTTTAGGGTCTGGGTTACAGAGCAGAAGGTTGGGGTTCAAGCCCCAGTACCACCAAGCTGCCCCTGCGCGAGGCCCTTAACACTCAAATGTGTGTATGTTGGCCCTGCAATCGTCTGGTGAGCTGTTGAGGGTGTGAGTCGGCTGAGATAGGCTCCAGTCTCTCCGCAACCAAATAAGATTAAGTGGTTTGGCAAATGAGTGAGTGCGTTATATTAGAATTACAAGAAAAATATTTCTTTTAAAAAATTTAAGTATGTAAAGACAGGATTTTCACAGGCAATATATTATTTGAGAAATAATCATATAGTGCACAAAAGGTCAAGTTTAGGACTTGTGGTTGGAAATATTGTATCACATATTCAGACTTCTTGAGGCATGTTTTCTCACCTTGCAGCCTTCGCAGGCGTGAACACCATAATGAAATCCTGAGGCTACATCTCCACACACTTTACACAGCAACACCAGGCCATTGATCTCTGCAAGAGTGTCAAAATATGAGTCATAAATCACCAAGGGGAAATCATACTTGGAAATGCACCCCTAATAACCAAACCGTATCATGATAAGCAGTTCTTGGCAGTGGAACCTACTGTGGATGTAAATGTATGGATTCAAGCACATCACTATCAATCAAGACCATTTACTGTATGCTAATAAAGATCACAGGTTTTTTAAATGATATTTTTTTATGCGTACTCACTGGTGATACCAGATTTAGTGGTAGATGGCGAGCGTGTCTTGGTGGTGCTGTGAGTCTGAGGCTGGGAGAAGTTGACTGCGTCCACCTGCTGTCCATTGTGGCGGTTGGAAAAGGACGCATTAGGTGAAGAGGAGGAAAACTGGTAGCTGCTGTTGGAGCTGTCGCTGTGGCACGACTCGGGGCTGGAGGCCGAACTGGAAGAGCTGATGTAGGCTATAACGCCCCCTGATGGACAATCACAATGGTGAGGAGTGAAGAAAAGGATTTCAAAACAAAACAATCAAACAAAACAAAAAAAAAACATGCTCAGTTGTGCTTCTGTAACAGGTATTTGAATACACATCAGTGATCTTGGGTGTCGGGTTCACTCCGTTTTAGTTTGAACGGAAAAAGTAGAAGAAAAAAAAGAACTATTTAAAAAGAAAATATTGACTCTATTTAAATAATTCAAATAATCAAAAAGTAGCAATGCAGTGAATCACATTCTTATAAACGAGGTCATAAATGAGATCAACATACACAGAAATAATTTTTGGGGCATTAAAACTGCAGCACCTTGAAAATCTTGCTGATTTTTTTTTTTCAGCCACCATGTCGTCCTCCTTTACTGTCAACCTCGTGCTATTTTTAAAAAGCACACAGTGACACATATTAGCTGTACCCTTCTGATTACCCAGTGATATACACATCTGGGTCGTTCCAGATCATTTCGTTGTTTTAGCCTGAATAGGAATCCGAAATGTTGTGAAAAGTAACAAAGGAGAAAAATATGAGTACTGTTATGCAATTTTCTATATTAAAAATAAAAACTGAGTATTATTTATGTATTTATTCAGAAACAGGGGGAAAAAATGACTTCCCATACACAGACCAGACTAAACATCTGGTACCATGTGTTTAAGAGGAAAAGCTTTCACACGGTGTAGTGCTTAGCGCAGCCAACTTACAGCAAGAAGGTCCTGGGTTCGATTCTCAGGCATTTCTGTGTGGAGTTTGCATGTTTTCCCTGTGCTTGTGTGGGTTTCCCCTGGGTACTCCAGTTTCCTCCCACAGTCCAAAGTCATGCACATTCGGTTAATCTGCTGTTCCAAATTGTCTCTAGGTGTGGATGTGAGTGTAAATGGTTGTTTATGTGTAACCCTGAACAGCTCTCCAGACCATTACTGGGACAACACACACACACACAACCATTCACACTCACACTCATACCTAAGGGAAATTTGGAACAGGCAATCAGCCAAATGTGCATGTCTTTGGATTGTGGGAGGAAACCGGAGTATCCGGAGGAGACACACTCAAGCATGGGTAGAACAAGCAAACTCCACACAGAAATGCACAAGCTTGGGGCTCGAACCCTGGACCTTCTTGCTGTGAGGCAGACATGATAAACCACAACGCCACCGTGCCACCAGTGTTCTGGCTGATGAGTTTACATATGTATGAGTGGCTGCTGAGTATACTGTTGTATGTAGTACACTGTAGTGTGTAGTATATAGTATGCCGTAGTGTGTAGTATACTGTAGTGTGTAGTGTACCGTAGTGTGTAGTGTGTAATATACTGTAGTGTGTAGTATACTGTAGTGTGTAGTATACCGTAGTGTATAGTATGTAGTATACTGTAGTGTGTAGTGTACCGTAGTGTGTAGTATACCGTAGTGTGTAGTGTGTAATATACTGTAGTGTGTAGTATACTGTAGTGTGTAGTATACCGTAGTGTGTAGTATGTAGTATACTGTAGTGTGTAGTATACTGTATTTTGTAGTATACTGTAGTGTGCAGTATACTGTAGTGTGTAGTACACTGTTGTGTGTAGTATACCGTAGTGTATAGTATGTAGTATACTATAGTGTGTAGTATACTGTAGTGTGTAGTATACTGTAGTGTGTAGTGTACCATAGTGTGTAGTGTGTAATATACTGTAGTGTGTAGTATACCGTAGTGTGTAGTATACTGTAGTATGTAGTATACTGTTGTATGTTTTATACTGTAGTGTGTAGTATACTGTACTGTGTAGTATACCGTAGTGTGTAGTACACTGTAGTGTGTAGTATACTGTTGTATGTAGTATACCGTAGTGTATAGTATGTAGTATACTGTAGTGTGTAGTATACTGTAGTGTGTAGTATACTGTAGTATGTAGTATACCGTAGTGTATAGTATGTAGTATACTGTAGTGTGTAGTATACCGTAGTGTATAGTATGTAGTATACTGTTGTGTGTGGTATACTGTTGTATGTAGTATATTGTAGTGTGTCGTATACTGTTGTATGTAGTATTTTGTTGTATGTAGTATACTGTAATGTGTAGTATACTATTGTATGTAGTATATTGTAGTGTGTAGTATACTGTAGTGTGTAGTATACTGTTGTATGTAGTATATTGTAGTGTGTCGTATACTGTTGTATGTAGTATATTGTAGTGTGTCGTATACTGTTGTATGTAGTATACGGTAGTGTGTAGTATACTGTTGTATGTAGTATACTGTAGTGTGTAGTATACTGTAGTGTGTAGTATACTGCAGTGTGTAGTACACTGTTGTATGTAGTATATTGTAGTGTGTCGTATACTGTTGTATGTAGTATACGGTAGTGTGTAGTACACTGTTGTATGTAGTATACGGTAGTGTGTAGTATACTGCAGTGTGTAGTACACTGTTGTATGTAGTATATTGTAGTGTGTAGTATACTGTTGTATGTAGTATACTGTAGTGTGTAGTATACTGGATGCACAGTGGTCTCACTCGTTCCGTCTCAGGGTCTTTTTAGTGGTTAATTAGTATATATTACACAGAAACATAAAAAGCATGCTAAAACAAGATTCTCATTATGTATCATGCTGAAATATTCTAACACCCCATACATCATACTGTAAGAAAATCAGTTAAAAATGTGCCGTCCTATCAGGTGGGAAAAAGCACCTTATTATTATTATTATTATTATTATTATTACTCATCTAGTTTACCCTGAATCTTGTCCCTTGTTAGGTACCTTTTACATAATTGCCTTTTCTAAAGGGTGAAGTCGAATAGGCTACGATTATCACGTTAAGCAGACGAGAAACGAGTCGATGAGGTCAATTCTGGTTTGAAAGGTTTGAGTCAGTGGGAAAAAATGTGGAATGTGGCTGAAAATGTTTTTTCATGTAGGAAATTCAACAGGATCTCCCTGAAGAAACTCCTGATATAATTAGTGTAAATAAATATTTAATACATAATATGATGATATTATAGCTATTTAAAATTTCAACAAGTGAGGATTTTATATATAATAAAATGAAGTTATACATTTTTAGACAGCATGACATGCCATATTCAGTATTATTTTATCATAGGGGTTGTTTTGAGGAAATATTTAATTTATTTATTAACAAATAATTAAAAAAAACATTGTGTGTACTTTTAAGGGCAGTGTGGTTTAGAGACATACACGCCCTTCCAAAGCAGTTTGAGACAAATCCAGCTAGGAGACAAGAGTAGGGTTTCTGAACACACCAACACTCTTCAGAACTAGGTCACCTCTCACACACACACACTTGTAGTCTCCTCACTCACGTGGATCCGCAGCTCAGAGCCGCACCACCTGGCCGTGCAAAATTATGCAATGCACACGTCACGGCGCGTTTGAGCCAATCGGAGAGCACGCACGTGCA
Organism: Neosilurus mollespiculum; assembly: GCA_030014195.1. NCBI lineage: Eukaryota > Metazoa > Chordata > Actinopteri > Siluriformes > Plotosidae > Neosilurus > Neosilurus mollespiculum. The sequence goes on along the minus strand of JAQMYF010000022.1, from coordinate 35,217,301 downwards.
GCGTAAACACACTTGCACATGGCTAGGGCGAGCTGTCCATGTGAATTGAGCAACTGCAATGCCGTCCAAGGCAAGCAAGCCGTCTCATGGTATAACAACAGCAAACACTGACATGACACTCTTAACCTAACGGTGTCTGGGGTTTTAAAGATTGGAAAGGAGAACACAAAGAACCAGCCTGTAGATTCAGAACAGTTATTAATGTTGTATTACTGTTGTTTTAGGTCTGTGCAGCGTTAATGTTTATTTTAAATGACGTGTAATAGCAACAGGAAGTGGCTAATAAAGTAGCTATTACACCTCAATATAATAATAATAATAATAATAATAATAATAATAATAACAACAACAAAATAATAATAGTAATAATTTTATTTAATTTTTAAATCTGTATTTATGTATTTTATTCGAGATAATAGTATCATACCAGCCTTTGTTGAATCCATGTCCTCCTCCCACACAGAGCTGCTTCCTTCCTGGATTTCTTTCGCGTTCAAAACTTTCCTTGTATAAAATAAATATCACCAGTTTATATACTAAGGCTGCTTTTTAAACGTCTCTAGTGGTGAAAAAAAAACACATTAAAAACAACCAGATATCCTAATCTATTCAGATTTGCTCCATCTGTTGAAGCTCCAGACTAATAAACAGCTCCTCCAACGATTCGAAAACGCTTCGATACACTTGCTCTTGAACGCTGCACGGAGTGGACGCTGTTCCTTCTTCCTGTCCAAACAAAGAACAAATCCAATTCATCCAGACTACTCTTGAATGAGGGACTGGCTACAGTAAAACAGGTCGGGTCTGTGGCGCTGTGCTGACTGTTGTGTTTCGAGTAAAAGTGCTCATTGCGGCCCATGTGACCCAGTTCACCGGCTCCTCCTTCATGGCGCTTTTGCATTGGTGTCAATGTAACCCACTGACACACTTTCACAGAGCAAAGTAACGCTGCATGCTCAGCTCAGAGTACACCAGGGCTCCCCAGCATGATCTCTCTCTCTCTCTCTCTCTCTCTCTCTCACACACACACACACACACACACGCGTATATAGGACATGGGTGGACTGGATATGACTTATCATGGCCTATTAAAGTTGAAATCCCCTACTGAGTAAATGCTGATCACTGAGTGAGGAAATTAGTGCTGCTGTCTGGATGACTACACTTAGGTCCTCTATGTGCTCAAAAATACAGTAAATCTGCATGAACGGGCAGCACACATTCAACCTCACTCACTCATTCACTTGATGAACCGCCTAATCCTACTTAGGCCGTAGGGAGACCGGAGTCTATCTCGGCCGAAGCTGGACGAATCCGGCGGGGTACATGGCCAAGCAGCCCACCAGCCCACCGCAGGGCAAAACAGACACAACCATTCACAGTCACACTCACACCCATGGGCAGTTTGGAACAGCCAGTTACCCTGACGTGCATGTCCTCGGATTGTGGGAAGAAACTGGAGTACCTGGAGGAAACACATGCAAACTCCACACGGTAACGCCTGAGCCAAGCCCAGGACCTTCTTGCTATGAGGCGGGCATGCTACCCATAACGGCACTGTGCCGCCTGACATTCAACCTACTTATATCAAATAATTTGAATATTATTCCTTGTAGCTATGTGGTTCTTAACCTTTTCCAGACATGGACGCTTAGCATCTTTGAAGATACTCAGGCTCTAATAGTCCCTATTAATGTACACTTTTTAACGAGTGTACTATTCAGCAGGAACCACCTCATCTTTGGTGCATGACTGTTAATTATTCCGGACATACACCTGGAACAAGTGCCGTTATTACTGTGCGGCTTTAAAATGGTAGAATAATCCATAAAATTCTTTTTGTAGTTTATTTTTCTTGTGTTTCCATGTAGTATACTGAACTCCGATTGTGTAGGCTGTACACAGACAGCTTTAACCGCTGTTGTGGCAAAGGGTGTCCAGGTCACGATGCAAGAGATCCAAATTGATTTTTCAGGTGTTTATTTAGGCTTTAGGAAAAGAAAAACATACAGTCAGTCACACAAAAGAAATTGTAAAATTGTGGTTGTACTGCGAATGGCAAAGTGATCGTGTTACAACAACCAGTGTTTTTATATGTGAGTTGATTTTAAGGAGTGTTTGTGTTTTTCTAGTTGTAGTGCATTTGGTTAACAAATTAAGTCTTGTGACAGGCTGTCTGCGTTTGAGAGAGATGTACACAAGATCTTGAGTCGATTTTCCATGGAACAGTGCTCGATACGTCGAAGTAGAGCTAAATATATTGTATGTGGGAAAAA
>JAQMYF010000022.1:35178510-35201258 GCA_030014195.1 Neosilurus mollespiculum | reverse complement strand
AAGAAAAAAAAAAAAAAAAGGGGGGGGGGGGGGGGGGTAAATAAAAAAAAAAAAAAAGTATGCATGCTTACCTTGCTTTGCCTTGTAGCCCAGTCTGCGTGCCTTGTCAGGTCTGGTAGGTCTGGGAGCGCGGTGCAGGGCAGAGAGCTGGCGGTACTGCCAGCAACGGACACGCAGCAGAAAGCGCATCACATCCGACTGCTTCTTCCTCCATAACTCCTGCATGTACTTGTACGCACCCATGATGCCTCAACTGCAAAAAAAATAAAAATATCACAAATTAATCATGACTTGCACAAAAACATTAGATGAAATCAACATTGGGATCAGGCTACAGGGACCTGAAATCACTTTTTTTTAAAGCACCATACACAAACATTGTCCTCATAAGCCTTAAGGTCCTACGGAGTGTTTGTCCCCATCGTTCAGATATAATCATGCAAAGATACACTGCCAACAACTCATTCATCTGCATGAAGTCACATACAAATGTACAAGCTATTCCAACAAACGGGGCATCATTTAAGCGCTTTCAAAGCAACTTCTGTCCCTACTGTGTCTCGATTAGGAGACTGGCAGCCCTGCAAATTTGACTCTGACCAAACGCTGGTCACATCTTGCACATTATCAGGGGGCAGCGGTGGCTTAGTGTTCCGAAGGGCAGCGGTTCAATCCCCACTGTCACCACTATTGGGCCCTTGAGCAAGGCCCTTAACCCTCAATTGCATAAAAATAACTAAGTCACTATGGATAAGAGTGTCTGCCAAATCATGTAAATTATCAGAGAGGAGGGTCAACAATCTGTCAATTATAACCATCGAGGAACATTTTTATCAAGGCTTCTTTGACTATGTTACACTACGAAGCCGGATCATTGGGCCTAGTGTTCCTGTCTGGGTGTAACAAAATATATGGCCCGCAATTAAACTCAGGATGATGTAGAGTCGTGTCAGTATTTCTATCAATTCAGTTGTCAAAAGTGTAACCAGTAAAAACAAGTTAACTGCCACAAAACACACATTCATATGTTGCATAAAATAAATAAAAATAGATCTCAGATCACAGCTTCAGTAACTTTACAAAATAAACAACTTTAAGAGACACAACTCCACATTCAGGGTGATGTATGAAAGTTAGTTTGGACAGAAATAGAACTGAACACATCACACTGAGGTGTCCTGTCTACAAACTGGTAGCTAGAAAGATTAACTTAAGGAATTTAGTTTATGCTCTGATTTCTGAGCTGTTTATTCTCACGAGCTGCTTCACTGCCTGCTAGCCATGCGAGGAGGAACAATTAGCTTAGCTGTAGCTTAACTACACCACTCACAAACAAACAACAAACACCTTAATATCAGCACTCATTATTACTCTTAACCCTTTAAGGACAATATAATATACTCAACCCTGCCATGGCTACATAAACCTGGCTAGTGATAACAGCACCGCTATCGGCGCTAACAAACAAATAAAGTCCAAACATCACCAAAAATCCGAGTTAGAACACGAAAATAGCGACACTGTGGCCTGGACTACAGCTTCCGGAACACATCTAAGAAATACAGAATAAAGATGGCATAATTTGGTCTAAGATTTAAAACTGATTCTAGGTTGAGAAAACGGGGAAAGTCTTTCTTACATGATGGCGTACACACCGGAAAGAGCGAGCCCGCTACCCACAATGCCCTATGAAAACCTTCTGGCGTGACTTCCGGGTGCGCGTGCGTATGGGAAATGTAGTTTATTACACAACAAAGTCGTTTCTGTGCCTCATTCGAAGGTTAATCAAAGCGACAAAGAAACAACACAGCACCACGAGATAGTATTTAATGTAGTATTTCAGTATTTCGTGTAAATGAGAATGATTTGTGACGCTTGTGTAGGATTTTTGCGTGTTATGAAAGTAACAACAACCCGGAAGTGATCTACTAATTTGATAGAACGGTATAAAATCATATCGGTAACAACAATAACAACAACAGCAAAAGATCAGGAGTTATTAAACACTGAGAGTCGCACAGGACTGATGTCATCACTGTGAGAAAGGTATGTTTATAATGTATTAATTGTTATTACATAAAGAGAACATCTCACATGAGACTCTACAGTTACTGCTTTCGATTTCACTGAATTAGTTTTTATTATTATTATTATTATTTTAATCATGTTATAGCCCTGTTTTTGTGCACTAACACATATTTATACATAATTACAGCAAGTATTTTTATCTACTTTAATATTAACTTACCCATAAGTATTATATTATGTTAAGGCTTCATTATATTACATTCAGGTCAATAAGTCCATGGATTTGAAATGAAGCCTGGAGATGGGATTAAAGTGTAGACTTTCAGCATTAAAGGGACCCTTTCACTTCCCAGGTATATTAAATAAACATGAAGTGCAGTGTTATCTCTTGGAAATCAAAACGGAATCGGCCGAAAGGTCTTTCTGAAACGATTTGCTTACTCCTGTACGCGACTGTTAATGATCCCTGTATGGGGCGTGTTGATATTAGTAAACGTCGCCTTCTTACGGCGAGCAAAAGAACAGAACGCTTGATCTTGGAATTTTTTCTTTCTATGAATCAGTGTTTTAATGCAATATTATCGCGCATGATAAGATTGTTCCTCTGGACACACGTTTTGTGTTTTTTATAAATTATTGTTAGTGTAAACAAACACAGAACCAAAACAAGATGTAAATTGGTGAATAAGACATATTAAACCTGTGAGATGGGGTGGTTTCACTAGGAAACCTTTGTATTAAGCCAAAGTGAACTGATAATGAAACATAAAACATACAGACTATTCAATAGTGAATGGGCACCTTTAATATACCTTTAATTTACACACTCTCTCCATTTTCAAAGGCTCCGTGAAACTATTTTGACAAAAGAACATAATTATAAATGCAATTACGTAATATTGTCATTGACCACCTGAAGTCTGGAAGCCATGTGCATCACCAAATGCTGTTTCCTGCCTTGGGATGCTTAATTGGGCCTTTACTGTAACGGCCTTCAGTTACTGCTTGTTTGTTGGTCTTTCTGCCTTCAGAAAGTCAAAAACTGCTCAGCTGAGTTGACTGACTCTGACATTTAAGAATATTGCATTTCTTTGCCTTAAGTAGCTATTGGGTTGCTTTCATTTTGCTGTATGTTTTGGATCATTATCCATTTGTACAGTTTTAAAGCACTTGACTGAATCTGAGCAAAAAGTACAGCTCTACACACTTTATTCATCTAGAATTCATCCCACTACTTCTATCAGCAGTCACATCATCAATAAACACCAGTGACTCAGTTACACGAGCAGCCATCCATGCCCATGTCCACCATGTTCAAAAGACGATGTGGTATACTTTAGATCTCAAGCCCTACCTTTCGTTCTCCTCCCATCATTCTGGTACAAATTAATCTTGGTTTCATTTGTCCAAAGAATCATCTATCACTGGTCATATAACTTCTAATCAGTCAACTGTCCAATTACTTTTGAGCCTTTGAAAATGGAGGAATGTATGTAAAAGGGCTGTTAATTCCTGAACAGTGAATACAGTATTGTGTTATATTCCTGTAATTACAGCTGAATACAGTAAGGGCACATCTTAACTGCTTCACTTTAAACCCATTTGTCCAAATACTAATGGGCCTGATTGTATATAAAATGCATGAATATATGGAGAGTGTACCGGTCCCTTTTTTGTCCCACCACAATGGATGTTTAATGGATGATGTTTATGGGGTGTTTAAAAAAAAAAAAGAAAAAAAGATACACTGTATTTATTTTTTCACATTCCAGCGAGGCTACTTTCTGTTCTTCCTCTCTGCAAGATAAATATTATAAGAAAAAATAGAAAAAAATAATTGAGCTTTTTCTGTGGTCACATTGTGTGTCATTAAATGGAGGACACATTAATTTGAATAATGAACTGTACCTTATGTGTAATAAAAATTAAAAATGTTTCCTTTAATTATTTGCCTTATTTCTGGAATATTGGTAACATCGCTTGGCTTCGTCCAGGTCAACAAAAATAATGATGATAATTTAAAGATTGTTTTTATTTCTTGTAAACATGAGTTTGCTATGATTTTGAAAGCGAAACATGGTTCCAAATTATCATTCGTTGCTTAATAAGGCTTGGTATAACGCCACCATCTGGACAAAAGTAATCTTTCTAAATAATGGGTGATCATAGAAAGATAAGATTATAAAGATTCTTTATAATTTTGCACTGAGTGGGTGTTAGGCTCAGACCTGGCAGTGAACTTACACTTGAAGCTTTTTACTTCCATCTTGATGCTGGTTGTCACTGAGTGATGTTTAACTGTGCTTATTCCTCATCCCTCTGCAGGGAATCCTCCAAGGGCACTATGGGTAAAGGTTGTAAGGTGGTGGTGTGTGGCTTGTCCTCTGTTGGTAAAACAGCAATTCTTGAGCAGCTACTGTACGGAAACCATACTGTTGGTCAGTACTGATGTTCATACATACACTGTTAGTTTTCTGTTAGTGTATTTATTACTACACACATCATGCATGTAAACACACAGGAAGACACAGCACTGATTTTTTGTTGTTGTTTTATTGGAGCCTTAAATTTCTGAGAATTTCAATTCACATCAATCCTTAATGATCTAAGAAGACAACAAGAATACAATCTGTGTGACCCTGAATCCTCATGCATGGTTAATGGCACACTGTAAATTTACTCACTTTGACCTCTGTGACCTTGAAAACTTGAAATGGTAACCTAGTTTTTACAAGGTTAACAGGCATGTCCATAGGAATATCTGATATAAATAACAATCATGTGCTAAATTTTACATAACTGACTTTTTCATGACCCGTGACCTTGAAATTATGTCAAGGTGACCCAGACCCACGTCATATTGTCTCAAAAGAAATATCCACCTTGAAAAACATTACATATACTAAAAAAAATTTGCTTCATGCAGTTATCCCATCATATGATAGCAGGGAAATGTGATTTATGTGAATGTAGCATGGTTCTTGGTGGCTGGTTTGAGTATTCCAGAAATCATATTGGATTTTTTCACATGCAACAGTCCCTCGAGTTTACACGGAATGGTGTAAGAAAACCTGCAGTGAGGTGGAGTTCTGTGAGCAGAAATGCCTTTTTGATGAGAGTTGACGTCACTGGAAAACAGGCAGATTGGTTCAAGCTGAAAGCAATGTCTCAGAACTCAAAAAAGCATGCTAGACAACTGCATTGAGGAAAACAGCATCTCAGAATGTCGAACACTGTAAAAACTTCAGTTACAACAACAAACAATGACCTTAGACTCAAGTTCTATCAGCCAGGAACAAGAATCTGAGGCTACAGTGGGCACAGGATCTGTGTTAATAAAAAAAACAACAACAAAAAACCCAGTTCATCCTGAACCAACTACACAAACATCCCCCAACAGTTTTCCCCCTTCCAATGGGTGATGTGACCTGCCTGGTTTCATTCTGCTACGTGATTGGCTAAAACATGAGTCATGTTCCACTGTCGGCTGTTAAAAGGTTATTGATGTTTAACGCATATCAACACAAACACCAATGAAGAATCAGCAGAGCATCAAAACCCGGACTCAAAGTTCCAGAATGCGAGACAGCTAGCTATACAACGCCTTTGCGCTAAGTTACTGCTCAGCTACTCTGTGATCCATGAGATGATGAGTACGGTGTCACTGATGGCAGGACTTGCATGAATGAGTAGATCAGGTTTTGAACACAAGATCTACCATGAGGAATGTAGGAAACCATAACAGTCCAACAAATTACCTGTAAACAATAACTCAGAATTTCATTAAGCACACATCCCATAATGTTGAAATATATTTTATGTTTTACTGTTTAGGTGCTGAAACAAATGAAACCCAGGAAGACATCTATGTGGCCTCTGTGGAGACAGACCGTGGCGTGAGAGAACAGTTACGTTTATATGACACCAGGGGGCTCCACGACAGCCAGGAGCTGCCGAAACACTACTATTCAGTGGCTGATGGCTTTGTTCTGGTGTACGGCATCGATAGCATGGAGTCCTTCAAGAAAGTTGATGTCCTGAAGAAGGAAATTGACAAATCCAGGGACAAGAAAGAGGTACAGAAAGGCGAGAATGTAACAGGGACATGAAATCACAAACTAATATGATAGAAGTCAGAATTGTGTGTATTGTTGGCTTTGACATTCAGAGAAATGTTTTTCCTATTAAAAAGAAAATCTCATTTTTAGTTTCATAACTTACACACACACATATATATATAGGGTGGCATGGTGTAGTGGTTAGTACGTTCGCCTCACAGAAAAAAGGTCCCGTATTGGGCTCACTGAGGGCGTTTCTGGGTAGAGTTTGAATGTTCTTCCCATGTTTGCGTGGGTTTTCTCTGGGTATGCCGGTTTCCTCCCACAGTCCGAAAACATGCACATTAGGCTAATTGGCTTACAAATTGCCCACAAGTCTGAGTGTAAATGGTTGTGTGGTGCCATGCAATCGTCTGAGCTGTTCAGGGAGTACCTTCGCCAAGAGTCGGTGTATATATGTGTATGCATGCACTCTGATTGGCTCCTCTTCTACTAGGACAGCAGTGTATATACTATGGCATCCGCATCTTTTGTATGAATGAGTTTACAGCCACCCATGACAAGGAGGTGAGTATATGCCATCCCTCCCTCCTGTGAGAACTCGGCTAATTAGCTCCCATGGCCTCCCGGTTAGTGGATGGCTGTGGCAATAACCAGGATTTGAAACCACGATCTCCAGGTTGATACCTTGTTGATGCATCACTCGGAGCCCAATAATAGTTATTTCTATTCATTTTATACATAAAAATGTCTTTTTTGTTCTTTAACAAAAGCTTAAAGACAGACAGACCCATCCCTTCTAGGCTATATTACATTTGTAAATCATCTTTGCTCTATTATGTTTTATAATGTTATATAGTATTATATCCGTCACTTTCAGGACACCTTAACTATAGCAGACATTAATTTACATCCAAGCTCCAGCTCGCTTTTCACATTATATCAATACACCGAAGGGTTTTTGTGTTAGCATTCACATAACAACAGCAAAGCTGACCGAATGCCTCGAAGGAGGTGTGGATTGCTGTCTTCGGTTTTACCCGAAGGACCCTTAAAAAGACATCCATCTTTCTTTCGCCTTATGATTGACACAGCTTTTCTTAGTGCAAAGTGATGCTGTGGCTCCATTAAACAAAACAAAAGGCCCATCTATACAGCTTCCTCTCCAATCAATACGTAGCATATCTGCAATAACAGCAGCAGTATTTCAGCAGGTGAGACTGCGTGTTCAGATGAACAGTGGGTCGTGTTTAAGAACCACCTCTGGGCCCATGAGCGAGTAAATACTAGGGATGATAAAGGTGTGAGGAAGCTCACAGGGATCCTTTAAATGGACGAATACAGCTTTAGCTGTAATATCAGGGTAATACTGTGTAATGCTGTGAAAGCTTAAGGAATTATCATGAGAATTCAAGGTTGGAGCATGTCAAATTCTTGCGCTCAGTAGTTTTAGGGAAATTCTGCACAGGAAATTGATCTAAAATAGGAAATTTCTCTGTCTAATAACAAAGCATATAAAAATAAATACCAATAATATTCCAGAATGTGGAGGGGATTAGTCGAACTGGCGATATCCACCCACCCTGAGGCCAATAGTTGTTTTCAGTATATACTACATACAAAAATAAGAAAAACAAATGAAACCTACATTTTTTATGGTTTACATTTACAGTTTCTTAAATTTTTTAAAAACGTATACAGTCTTACCCTGGGAAAAATATTAAAGCCATACTGAGCAGCTTTCTTCATACTTTCTTGAGACAGAATTTTGTTGAGTTTCTAGGATTTCAGAATCAGTGACATGACAAATCTTGATTTCTTTTTTTTTTAATTGTTTTTGTTAGGTGTTTTCTGTCCTGAGATAGCGAACCAATCAGACTGCGACATTCCCGTCTAGTATATACTACCATAACTCTTGTCAAATTCTAAAATTTCATTGGTCAGAAGTATACGTGTGTGTTTATATTTAATCATTATTTGTTTTTAAAAAAAAAGTTTAGTCACAATTTAACGATTTTAAAACACCTATAGTCATTAGATGCACATTCATATTGCAGTTGGACTTACTGGAGTGCACACAAACGTTTTGAAAATAACTCTCTGCCAAACTTTTGTGCTTGCAAGTACAATCACAATTTTCACACCAAGTGTAGGTCCACCTGTTAACAGTTAACACTGAACATTCGAAGTAAATGGCATAAAAACACCACAACTTCCAAATAGTAGAAACAGGAGAAAAATGGCTTCTTGTAAAAAGGTTTCTGATTTACATTGCATTTTAATTTCTAATGTATTGCGTTTTAGACGTAATAAAACAGATTTGAGCTTGAAACATACTGCTTATAATAGTTGTTTTAAAATGTATGTATACACAGAAGGCCTAAGCATACATGCATTCATAATTTCTTTCCCTCAGATATCTTGAGATTACAGGATAACTTTCTTAAGATCTCTAGATTAAAAACCCCTTAGTTTTCCCGTGATAATGATATAAGGAATATGAGATGATGAGATAACCAATACATGGTGTAGATTAGTAAGATAGGCAACATCATGAGAGAGGAGCAGGTGTATAGTTCACTGCGCCACATTTTCAATCAAGTCTTGACACAGGCTAAAATAACTTCATTCCTCACTATAAATAACTGGTCAAAATTCTCAGTAAAAGGCTTCATCTATAGTGTTTGTTTTCTCTACACGAACAGGTGATGGTAATTGTACTGGGTAACAAGGCAGATCTATGCGAGCAACGTCAAGTGGATCCGGAAGTGGCTCAGCAGTGGGCTCGGGCCGAGAAAGTGAAGCTGTGGGAAGTGAGCGTGACCGAGCGCAGCTCACTCATTGAGCCCTTCACCACCCTCACCAGCCGCCTCACACAGCCTCAGAGTAAATCAGCTTTTCCCCTGCCTGGTCGCAAAAGCAAGGGAACACCCTCCAATGACATCTGAGCTGGAGTTAACAGCAGCACCTGGCGGATCACTGCCAAAGACGGCGGAAAAAAGAAAGAGGGTCGACCAAGCACAACTGTAGTTTACCAGTAGACTGTCATTCAAATGCTCCAGTGGTTTAGATTTGAGAACTGAAAGGTAGGATAGTGATGCATCATAGCAATGAGTGATGAAAAACAGGAATCTAGAACTGTATAATGCTTCCATGACAGTAAAATAAGCTGTTTTTGCAATTCGGTGTAATTCGTACACAAAACTGCCACAAGTGCTTTAATTTCAGCTCGGGGGAAGTTGAGGTTTAACTGATCTTCCATTAAAATCAACCGTTTTATAGACCTTTAATCGAACCTCACAGAGATCGCGCACTTTGCAGTTTATTCCGTGTTAGGGGGTAATCACACTAGATAGAAAAGCGTATAGTGTGTTAGAAAAGCAACCGATTCTTCGCGGCTGTCACTTTTCATTCTCAAAAAGCTCTGAAATTTGTCGCGTGGCATCGCATTTTGGTCACCTGGTACAGTAAACTCATTGCAAAAAAATTCAAACGTGCTTGAAATTTCCACCAACATCCAAAAATAGGCTCTGACACGGAATAGTCTCAAACTCTTCTCAGATGGTCCACACGTGAGAAGGTTGCAAATTATTTGTTTTTCATTCACAAGGAAAAGCAACAGGCTGGAAATTTGCACGTAGAAAGTTTGCATCCACTATATTACTTGTATTTTGTCATTTGTAATTTATTCACACTAAAAGTTTTGAGAACAAACAGCAAATAAACCATGACTGATTTACAGTAAGAGGTTTACTTTTTTCACCAAACATCTGCAAACCAATCACAAATTACTCGCACAACCTTCACACATGTATTTAGGCCACAAAATATTCACTTGCATGTAGAGTCACAAGATGCATCAGAATTCGCAAAAAAATTATTTGCATCAGTTGCTTTTGTACCGCACCTCTAGTGTGATCTCCCCCTTACGAGGAACCGCTTCGAGGTATTACTTTAACAATTTTGTAGCAATAGGCAAAAAAATGTAAAAAAAATTTTTGTTAAGTATTTTGTTTACTTGAGCAGCTCATGCTGTGGAGTGTCAGAGTGAGTGAATATTGTGTAGAGATTTATATTTATGATTATACGACTTTGGGACTTGGCACTTGTATTTAATGTCAACAGTACGGTTAAGGAAATGAATACTTGAACACTAAAGAAGTGTCGGCTTATCAAGGTAGTTTGTATTAAATGTTACTTTTCACCGTACAGATCTTTCTTGCATGACTTGAAATATGTAAAACTAAATTCCACACCCCTTCAGTGCATATTCATGAACTATTGTTTAAATGTCCACAATAAAAGTCAGTCTAATTCCTCTACCAGCTTCCTGAACATCAGTTCCACTGACAAGAACTCATTTGATCAAAATGGACATTTTTATACTCCTACTTTTTTGTGTGTGTTATTGAAGTTTGGATTAAACCCGGTGAATTCATATGACCAGTCTAATCACTAGGGATGCACTGATATGGATACTGGCATCTTGTATCAGTCTTTGATAACGCTAATTCTTTGATCCAAATATCCAGTACCACATAATACCATGGTAAACCCAATGTGTGTTGCCATTAATAAACACGAGTGCGATCTATACACGTTTTAAATCCTAATAAAACTAAAGGAGACTGCATCTATGGTACTGCTATATCCTACTAGGGTCGCAGGGCTGACACAGGATGAAGGCAGGGTAACACTCTAAACAGTTCGCCAGACCATTTAAGGGCAACACACACAACCACTCACACTTAGGGGCAATTTGGAACATTCCTTAAGTCAATGCGTGTCTCTGAACTGTGGGAGGAAACCAGAGTACCCCAAGGAAACCCATGCAAGCACGGGGAGAACATGCACACTCCACACAAATGAGCCCACGAATCCTACCCAGGACCTTATTGCTGTGAGGCAGATGTGCTAACCACTACGCCATTACGCCGCCCTTATTTAGACAAGACTCAATTTATACTGCTCTTGCAATTCTAATTAAAATAAGGGGGAATCTAAATGACTAAATACATCAAATGGTTCAATCAAGTAACCTTTTTAAGGAGGAGCCTACCAGTCTAACAGCATGTGAACTCTTCATGCCCACGGCATCAACTATGGAAACAAACCGAGTTAAATCAAAAGGTACCATGATGCCCTAAATTGAGCGATTGTTAGGAACGTTACTCATTTCAGTATCAGTATTGGGATCAGTGAGTACTCGAAAACATGGAACACAGTCACTGATGCATCCTGACTCATTGCAGATTGGAATAACAAAACCTCCAGTACACACGACAGATTCAACACCCAGCAGCACGAACACTAGAGAGCTTTTCTGCCTATGATTTATTATATTAGAATAATACAGGACCCTTGTGGGTGAAACCATCACAACTATGTTACTCAACTATAGAAATGCAAACACGTCACTTAATGAATATGATCGTGGCTGATTTGGTGAGGCGGCAGTGAGTAATCATTGCTGACAAGACAGTGGGTATGTTGAATGGAACTTTAATAAGCAGAGGGAGAGAAATACATTGTACATTTGCAAGACAGTGTACCAGATGTCAATTTTGCATTTTTATTTATTTATTTTTTTTCCCTACACGCAATCAGAATTGAAAACGAGGCAATTTTGAAGCTCGAACTAAAATCCATTTACAAGAGCAGAAACAAACAAAAACAAAAGGAAGACCTGTTAAGATCCATTATTGCCAAAAAAGGATTCTACATGGCTGAAAAAGACAACAGGGGTCACATTAAACGTCAACATCAGGAAACAAGACTTTAATTCCACCATAAAACACTCCTTGTACATTCTATCCCACAGCTGAACCCATTCCCACCCCTCCCACCCAGCTCCCCTCTCCTTGATACATCCTTCTCCCCAGAGTCATCCCTCCATCAGTAGCACTTGTCCCTCGCGGTGTGGGACTATGTGGCGTAGCGCTTGGTCCACTGTTTGGCTATCCTGTCGTGCTCGGGTCTGTTGTTTGTGTACTGAGTGGCGATGCTTCCCACCAGTGGGTCGGCTTTAAGAGAGTGAGCACAGACTTGGTTAAAAATGAAAGATTAAAGCGGAAACATGTATGCACGTAAACGGCGTGTGATGATTCAAAGCATCCATGGGCTGTGTCTCAAACCACATCCTGCAAATGTACTATAGAGATCATATCTGAAAAATTCCACCAGATAATCCTTACAATGTCACATTTTCCTTTATAGAGAAGATAATTTTTAAAAATAAATAAATAAATACATCGATGGTAAAAATGTCTGCAGTAGCATACATGAGCATTAAGCAGCTGGATGAATGCTCACACCTGTAACTGCCAGAGTGATGAACTCTGCTATATTCTAGGTCTTATTACGGGTTGAGCTCCAGCATACAGCCATGACTGGCAACACTGCAACTTCAGCCCAAGACCACATGAAACATGGGTTATTCCTGGGGTTTATATCCCATCATGCTCCAAGAGTCAAAAGGTCGCTAGCTTAGGTTACAGTTCATTGTGGCCTGTGGTAGCTCGGCCGTTACGCTTCTTTTCTAATGACTTAAAGGTTATGAATTTCAAATCCCTGGACCACCAGAAGGAAAAAAAGAGTGAGAGCAGCCACCATTATCATCAATTCAGTTGTGTGTTTGGACTGGATTCTGTTTCACTTTGGAGACCTGAGTGGTTTTACATTGTCCGCATCTGATTTAGAGAACACGTTCACAACCCTGATCCCGAAGAGCTCCCCGTCTTGCACATGCAAAGACTTTCACACCTTTCACATGTTTAATGAGGTGTGGAAGCTTTTTGTTCATAACCCTTCTCTTCAGTGTTCTGGCATCCTGCTGTGCTGTGCATCATGTGTGAAAGCGATCTGCTCTCTACGCCATGTGCTGAATAACGCTATTAGCTCAATGTGTCCTCTAAAGGAGAAACTTTCTAGGCTATAAGAACAGTACAACAACTAATGCGTCCATCCAGTCCCATCCCTGCGTGTACCTTCTCATCCAACAGGGTGGTGGTGAAAGTCGGAAGCCAATCCCAGCAGACTTCAGGGGAGTGGCCGGCTGTGTGGTGGAAGCCCACATGTATGAATGTAGGAATGCAAGGTTCCAGTTGGCAGTAAGGTTCTAACCCAAAACTTTATTGCTGTGAGGTGACGTTGCTGACCACTGAGCCTCCAAGATTTAGTCAAAGCTAAAAAAAAAAAAATTAATACACATACCATTAAATAACCTTAATCTTTTTTTTTTTAACAGCTGAACACTTTCACCTGTATGACACGCTGTTTCTACTCGGCTCATGTCAGCTATTTGTGATTTTTGGCGTTCTAAGCCAACGTGTTGTCAACAGTAGAGTATCAGTGTGCCCTCTAATGGACAAACTACGCAACTACAACACTTACCATGGTTAAAGGCTCATTTTTTAAAATTCTTTAAAAAAATAAATAAATAAATAAATAAAAATTCTCAGCAATTAGCACACATCTGCCAATAAGATCAGGATGCCTATTCGTCCATTAAATTCCATAATGCACTTTGTGGTGCAAAGCTGCATTGTTTAAGTAATTGTAATCTGGGCACAGAGCCTTGTTTGTAAGATTTTGTGCAACATTTGCATCCAAAAAATGTTGGTAGGAAAGATCATGGTGGCTACCGTTTTGATGTGTGGAACTTGGTACTTCTACAAGAAAAACCTCTAAATGAGCCCGCTCCAACACACCAAGAGCAGTTTAGCACAAGAAGAAGAAGAAGAAGAAAAAAAAAAGATTGACATGTGCAGGACATGAGTTAATTCAGGACCAGGGGAACTTTCGATTTTTCTTTCAGTCGACTGATGCAGTTGGAATGAACAGGCTTTCTTTAGCCTCACAAAGTTTTATTTGCTTTGTCTGGAAAGCTGAAGAAAAGTCTAAACTTGGATTATATGCTTTCCTGTACCCAAAGCATGAGATCCCAAAACAGAGTTCCAGCCAAACACACATTCAGCCTTGTGCTATTTAGATTACATCATCATGCTGCACCCTCTTTAGAACAAAAAAAAAACCCACCCAGGAGGTTAAATGTAACAGGAGTTTATTAGACATCTTACCAGGGTTGCAGTCTGTGAGGAGAGAGCAGATGGACAGCAGGACCTTGGAGATGGTCAGTGCTGGGCTCCAGTTGTCCTTCAGAATGTCTAGGCAGATCACTCCCTGGCTGTTAATGTTGCAGTGGTAGATTCTGGTACGAAACGTCACCTGTGAGAAGTCCAGACACACCTCGGGTTACGTTTTCCCATTAGCAACACTACTTATTGACCCAGGCCAATTTTAAAACTCTAAAATATCAGTTTCATTTGAATTGCTATTAACACGCAGGGTTACAGAGGCTAGTCGACTTAGTAGTCATTAATCCCTGCTGTGGGTGTTGAAGTGGTCGACAAAAACAGTGGTGAGGCTGAGAGTAATGAAACACAGGCAAAATGTACTTCATTAATCTCGTAATATTTCAGACTAGATGAAGCAATTTCTCCACTCGAATGCACAGTGTGGAAGAAAGCTTTTAAAATACATTTTTTTAATGGACCGTTTTTAAATTACATTTATAGCCACCCACCTCTTTCCGAAATGCTGCGCATGCATATTTAGGGCGGCCTAACACACTCGGAGGGAAAGCACTATCCGCCCCCACGTACGAATGAGCTCACAGATGACCATAATTGGCTGGTGATCACCGTGGGTGGCAGGAAGCGAGTGTATGCCATCCCTATATGGCCACACCAAATTTCTTAATCTTGCTGCAGATAATTTGATGCTTTAAACAACATGAAGTCAGTCAATGACGTAAATGACGGGGCCAAAAACCCCTTCTGACATGCCTTTATTCAAGGACCCACTACAGAAAAACTACTGACCATTGGATGACACTTTTTTTTTTTTTTTTTTTAAGACATGGACGCTCAACACTCCTACTTTCTACATAAAAAGCACCGAATTCCAGCTAGCAATATATTATTTTTCAAATCCAGGAAGTGGGTGGGATGGTTTTCATGAGCCTTATACACATGCACAGGAATGGTGTGATCTGACTGGTTCGCTATCACAGGATAATAGATTTTATTCAGGCTTCAAACCCACAAGAACACTTAAAATCAATTAAAAATGTACAAAAACACCAGAACAACTGTTATTTTAGAAATTGCTGAAGATGAAGGAACCAGAACAAAATCCTGCAGGGTCGTAATCCAGATACACACCTCCAAGGGTTCCATGGTTAATTTAATACCCTGTTTTTTTCTGAGAGAAAACTAGTAATGTGGGGATTTCTCTACTATGAAAAGCTGTTAATTGAAGTGAGGTTTTACACGTTCTTTATTAGAATTTAACAACACTATTAAAAAATAACAACCTAATTCAGCCTTTGCTTTAACTCTTCAAACACTTTGTCTAATCAGCTATTTTCTCTGAATTAATTAGCCGAGTAGTAAACATTTGTAGTCAAGCAAACAGATATTTATGGAAAGCAGCGAAAACAAACCTCTTCAGATGTTTGGGGATCCTTTTAGTGATAGATGTTTGGTCTGGGGTTTGCCACATCTGGTTGCAAAGTCATTTAACATGTATTCCCCCTTGTTATTCTACACTTTAATTATATATTACGTTTAATAATAAATAAAAGCTCATTATGGACGTTACTTTGCAACAAGAAACTACATAACACTATACATGCATACATAGCAAACTGTTTGGGAAAGCAACAGCATCAGGGCTTTTACATCCAAGCCTAGTGTCTCATTAGAGTAGGTTTCAGACCTTGCCAAGGGGTCTTAGCATAGTGGGGGGTCTAACAGGGCCACGAACCCACGACAGTCAAACAGGCAAATGCAGAACTGCTTCAGTTTATCATGGGCATTGGTCCATCAGTGACATCAGAAAGCAATACCTCTACACTAACTATGATGGTTTAGTACCAGTAAGTGGGAAAATTGGAAATAAAGTGTGTGAGGAAACTCGGCCAGAATACTCTGCCAGTGAAAACCTGCTACAAAAATAAATACATAAATAACAGGTCTGTAAAGCCACACACTAGACTTATCACCGCTAAAATATCCACCGACCTCATGGCTTTGTGTAAATGTGCCAGCACTGCTGTTTTTGTTGTTCTGGCCCCTGGCTGTAATCTGCACTGCGGCTTTACATTATACGGTTATTACAGCCAGTATTATAAACCCACTGGCTTAACAGATAACATGAACACTTCTTTCTCAGTAATAGCTAGAGCTCACCCTTTACATGATTTGTGCTGTGTGTGATATATATATATATACACACATACACACACACACACACACACACCTTGATTGAACCCAAATGCTGTTATGAGAAAAGATAAGTGATTATCGTATGAATAAACACTTTGCCATAACACCAGTAGCACAGAATTCAATACCGACAGCATTTTTCTTCCGCAGTAAAAAAACAAGATTACACACATGTTCTCCATTTGTTTGCCATTCTCTACTGCTTGAACACTGCAGGTTTTATCCAATTCCATCTTAACTATAAGCAGTGAGAAGCTGGATTTTGGGCTTGTTTTGCGATTTGACAGAAAAATGCACGATAGCCCTGCACAGCGAGAGGTCTACAACGACCCGCTTACCATCTTTTGGGTTCATTACCCAGAGCAGAAAATTAGCATCACATGGGATCCCGCTCACCTTGGGCGGTTTGAAGGGGTAGTCTGGAGTGAAGGCGATGTCAAGGAAGAAGACTCCTCCTTCATACACAGAGCCCGGAGGACCCAGGATGGTGGACCGCCACTCATAGATGTTGTCTCCTTTTGGCCCAGCGCTGGAAAGGCAAGCAGTGCAATTAGGCATAGACTTTAAATAAAAGTATTATCTGATCTTAATCAGCTAGTAGTTAAGATACAATTGTAATACATACTTGTAAAAAAAGATCAGGTTTATTTTCTATAGCGACTTCTATCTTAGTAAATCTATTAGATGTGTAATGATCAGACAATGCATCGGTTCAAGAGGCGACAACTGAAATGAATCGAGGCAATCATAACTTGATAATGGGTGGGGGGTGGACTGGTTTAATGGATAAATGGCAGGATTAATATATATAAGCTTGCAAAGTGTTTTACAAGTAATAACATTCAACCCAGAGCATGATGGTCACATAACGCTAAATCAAACTGCATCGCTACCAAATCACTGCCTGACAAATCCAATCACATCATACCAGTACAATCAAATTTCTCATCATTTAAGCCGTTTAAATCAAATTTATATCATACCGTGTAGAAGACAGAGACTTGCACCCAACTACAGAGATCAACATTTTAAAATGACTACTCTGTAAAAAGTGTTCTTTATTATAAACCAATGACTGTAAACAGCCATGGATAACATCTCTAACAAGAGTCATCAGACACCCCCCCAGTATGTCTTCAGTATAATAATACTGAAGATTATATCCACCAACAAAAAAAAAGCAAAACAAAAACCACAGCTCCAGGAGACTGTGAAAATGCCCCTATTTGCAATGTCAGTTTTCTCATCTAAATCTTTCCCCCCCCCATCTACAGTATCTAATTCAAACTATTTTCCTTTCCATGTTCTCAGTTATCCTACTATAAACTAAAGCCAAGTATATACACTTGGGAATGAAGTGATTGACAGCTTTGGCCACACACTGAACACTCTGGTATTGGGAGAAGGAGGCCAGCCTACCATACGACATGTGACGTGGTGGAGAAATTTTGGCAACACAGAAACAGAAAGATATGGAAACAGACAGTCCAGGGTTTTTTTTCTTTTTAGGAAGGGGGGGGGGGTCTCCACTCTTGGGAGATGTTCATTCAGCCGTTTTATTTTATAGAAAATAACCACAGGTATGGCAAAACTATTTACCAGCTGAATATTCTTGCAAAACAAACCTCAATTTTTTTTGGGGGGGGGAAATTTATGGCTGTGCCCCCTTAAGCTCAAGTCAAGTGAAATAAATACAGAAAAAAAATAAATTCACTCCATCCTGATAAGTAAATAAATAAAAAGCCGAATGAACATCTTCCGGGAATGTTGATTCCATATTTTTTCCTTAGGTTTTAGACTCTAAAAGAATGTCTAATTATCTCTAAAGCTGATCAGACTTCTGCAATTACCTTAAAGACTTTCTTCCAATCAACTGAGAAGTGCCACCACTTTTATGAATGGCAGGGGAGTCCTGATTATCCTCATCCAGCATGAGTCACACCGGTAAAGTTAAATAATATTTAAGGTCACAAAGTCTAGGGGTGTGAAACTGCCGTGGTGAATGTTCAGATGTTAGGAAGCATGAAGGGAAAAAAATTTGTATGAGAGCTGTACAGCATTTACAGCAAGACAATTGCTCAGGCTTCAGTTGGATTCTACCGTAGCTTCTGCCCTCAAGCGGAAACAAACCTGTTTTAAAAACCAGTTTTGGAAAGCATACTGAGGTTTTTTAAAAGAATGTATGCATGCGTGTCATTGTTCATGACATTACAGCAATAACTACACTATACATAACCATCCACACCTATTTAAACCCCCACCCACTGAAATGCAGATCCCAGTAAAGCATGGAATATGCTTTCCAGCCAGAGATTCTTGTACATGATTAATTCTCCAGCTAGGATTAGGGTTCAGCACAAAAACAAACCATGGGCAACAAAAAAATGGAGCAAAATGTCAGCACTGTGACAGTGAGGAGGGTGAGATGAGCAAAATAAAACTGCTTCAGGATCCCAAAATAACTTTGTGCATGTGTGTGTGTGTGTGTGTGTGTGTATGTATATATATATATTACAGTCAATGTCTAGAACCAGTCGATCTGTGAAATGACGGATTCACTCAGGCCATGCACATTTTGTTACATATTGAAAAATGTTACCTGTAGCGATTAACGCCCCTGAGACGGTCGACCCCAGGAATGCCACACCACGATTGTGTCTGGGAAGGGACACGGTAGATCGATCGCTGCCCGCCCGGGGCTGCGTTCTTTGGTTGCCAGATCAAGCCTAATGCGTTGCCAGGTGGAGCCAAACTAAACCTAACGTGGGGGATGAATGACTGACTCTTTGAGGTGGACATGGGATTTACCGGTCGATTAAATCCCATGTCCAAAGCGGCAAACGGTGCAGTCGAAATAGGTGTAAACGATTCAAGGCCGGACT
Source organism: Neosilurus mollespiculum (assembly GCA_030014195.1). NCBI lineage: Eukaryota > Metazoa > Chordata > Actinopteri > Siluriformes > Plotosidae > Neosilurus > Neosilurus mollespiculum. The sequence continues at coordinate 35,182,001 of JAQMYF010000022.1, read as the reverse complement.
CGAGCGTGACAGGGGGTGCCATTCTAGCCCGACACATCCATATAAAATCTGATCGGATCGTGAGTTGTTTTTGCAGCAATAGTGTGAGGGGAAAAAAAAACATTTTAGTGTATATATATAAAAAATAAACCACCTTATCTTTTCATTCATTTCATGTCTGATTTCTACCTAAAACATGTACGTAGTAATGTTCATCTATTCAATTATCAATTCAGTTTTATTTGTATAGCGCTTTTTACAATTGACATTGTCACAAAGCAGCTTTACATAGTAAAAGTGTTTTAAGGAGAAATTTAAACATTTTTCTACAACCCCCTACACAATCCTAGACGAACCATTTCAATCAATGTGTTAAAAAGTAAGCTTCATTTTTCAATCAATCGGTAAAATGACTAAAAATCTTAGTCAATATATACATCACCAGAGTGAAATCAGTGGTTTCCAGTTTTAGACATTGACTGTAACATACACATAACATTCCACCAGGCTACACCAACTGCAAATACTAAACTAAAATAAATTACTCATCTCAGTGTAACCAAAGCCTAAGGTTATTGCTCATGGCCAAAATTGATGCCTGCAGCTCAGCAATGGTGCACATTCACCACAAGCCCCCTCATACACAGATTGTATCACTGCCATGGGTATCTGCTAAAGAAAGGAGCACAACAGATCTACAAACACACTCACACACAGTGTATTAAGAATATTGGTTAGAAAATTACAGCGAGAGAAATGCCATCAGACTGAGGCTACATCTTTAAACAACTGACATCGCAGAGCAGCATTATAGAAATAAAAGATGGAGATTTAGATCAAGCCAGAAGAAAAACTCCTCGAGGAATCATGAGGTAACGTTGCTAAAAGAAAACCGGCTCAAAAGTTCACCCATCTCCTTCGTGAAAAGGATAGCGTGTTACACTTCCACAATTATGTACAGCACTGAGTGTGTGCTCACGAACAGCAATTTGTGAATGAGACTTGGAATGAGCACAAAACTAGATATTGATCAGCCACAGTATTAACACCACCTGACTGGACAGCTAGGCAGCCCCATATGCAATGTATGTTCAGACACCCTTCCGACTCTTCGGCGGGATCAGACCAGAAGTCCTAGCCAATCCTAAAACTTCAAGTCTGACACGGTGGTCTGAGGACTGGCACATGATCTTAGAATATTAAGACAGCTTGTTTGACGAGAAGCTGACAAAGTGTCAAGAGAGGTCTGTTATGTGCCAAGTATTAAGGCAAACGTTTTTTGTTAATTTAATAACAATTTTTTTTTTTTAAACTATATGCAGAGCTTATAGTGCAAAGAAAATGTAGACTGTGTGCTTTACCTCCACCACCCCACGCCTAAAACACATTAGGTACAGTTCATCAACACAGGGTATGGACTGAGAGTTGTCCACAGCAGCTTTAAGACAACAATGCTAACAAAAACTGAGTCAACTTACTACAGAATTCCTCCCCCCGCCTGCAAGATGATCGAACTGTTCAATTATATTCCCTTCAAAACAGCGGACCTGCATCCTTTTACTTCATGGACAAATTTATTAGGGATGTGAATCTAACAACCCACGATTCAATTCGATTCCGATTCTTGGGGTGAAACCCGATGTTTGATTCATAACCATTATAAACAAACAAAGGGAGACAATTTCACAAGTAACTACATTCTTCTATAAGCTAGGAACAACTCTTCTGTAAGAAAGAAAGAAATTATATTACTAGACAGCTGGTTTTGTAGATGTACTTGTCCGCTTTGCTCGTTCAGAGCTTGTTGGCAGTTTAGTGATGTCATGGAGTGCGTTGGTCAGGAGTTGGTCGTGCTGCTGCTCCAGTTCATGGTGCAAGATGTAGGTTCGGGGATTTGAAGAGTTCCCGAAATACTTGACTTTTATTTTGCACACCGCATGTCATGTCAAGCTCCTTCTTACCCCGAAATTGTAAAATCCGAAGTGCAAGCATTTGCCTTCAGCGAAGATGGCGCTGGCTGTATTTCTTTTTCCTCATCCATGTCAAAGCTAAAACTAGCTAAAAGCTAGTTCTGGAGCCGCCACTCCCTGGAACAATTCACGACGGAGGCCGTGTCTGGACAAACAGCACGAGCTGCGAGTAAGGTTGGAAATGCTCAAAAGAACGCGTTCTTAAAGATTCAGAATGCTAATAAATAAGAATCGCGATTCAGACATGAATCGATTTTTTTCTGGCACCCCTAATATTTATCATATTGGTACACGACAACTGTACACAGTTTCATCAAAATACATTGAGCAGTTTAGGAGGCGTTCCACTTAAACTTCCATGGACAATCGGAAAGACCGGGTGATTCCTATATACCCCCAATTAATAAAAAAAAATAAGGGGCAGGCTGCCAGACTTACCTCAAGCAGTCTTTAAGATATTGCCTAAAATTGTGGCATTGGGACATGCACATACAACCCATCACCCAGAATACCTAAATAAAATATTTCTATAATTAAATACCCTGACTTTCAACTTAAGTAGATAACAATTCACGAGCATTGAACTTTAACTTAAATGTAAAGTAAACAAATAAAAATAGGATTATTTTAAATTTATCATCTTCCCAGTGATTTTATTTTTATACATACACACACATTTCCATTAAATAAAAACGGCACCAAATAAAACGGGCGATATTCCTCACGTCTGACTCAGCAGGAAAGTTTCCCGAGGTGGTTTCCCAGTAGGTTCTCTTTGATGAGTAACACTTCATCAGGTGCAGCGCGACATCCCGGGTGCCAATCATCCACCCATGACCGACTCCAGCTCTCAAAACACATGTAACAAGCGGCCATGCAACCTCTCATCTGATTACGGTGGAATTTCTGCTAAATTTTAAGTGACAGAATGTTGGAAGCCTGTTACACAGATCCTGAGAACTGAATCAGAGGATCTGTGTGAAAAGGGGGGGGGGGGGGGGGGGGGGTTTTTTTTTTTCCGATTTCACCCTCGTGTCTCTCAGCTCCGTGTCGGAGATCCGCTGCTACTTTGTCTGCATCTATAAACATTAGCTCTCTGGAGTGTTACAACGCAAAAGGTCACGACATCCTTGGGTTTTATAAGGCACGCGCTCACACTTCACTGGGCAACAAGTGGGCCATCATGCTTCCGCACATCCCTGAAGAGGAGGAAGAAATCAAGGCAGGCTAGGAAACCTATGCAACACCCTTGGGCTCAGCGGCACAGAGCACAAGCGGGGCAATTAGAGCGGCACACTGTTTTTAATTTCAGTCCCTGTCTCCCGAGTCAGCCCCTGGCGCTGGAATGTGAGGACTCCCAAATGTGTGTCAGACACCGATCAACCAAAATCTACACCCAGGGGGGAAAAGAGATGGAGGGACATGGAGGAAAGAAAAGTGAGAACGGGCAAGATAAATAGGGTGGAAAGGGAAAAGAAAAAAGGTGGTGAAAGGAAAAGGGGGGGGGGGGGGGGGGACCCCAATACCGGTGTTAAAAACAGA
>JAQMYF010000022.1:35157622-35178410 GCA_030014195.1 Neosilurus mollespiculum | reverse complement strand
ACTATATGGCAAGAAATAAAAGATCAGATATACAAAAATAACCATAATATATTTTTAAATACATGAGCAATCAGAGAATGCAAACCAACACCAAGTCCAGTAATCGCCATATGAACCAAAACCTTAGGAAGAAAAAATACATTTTAAAAAAATTCCTGGGTCCAGAATTTGACCCAGATCATCTCCTCAAAACCTGCTGGCGGCAGGAACTAAAAACAATTCCTCCTTGGCGAAGGTCATAAGCTCAGTGTGATTTTGTTCAGATTTCTCTGAATTACGCTTTAAATATATTTGTAATATTGGCACTGTATGTGAAGGTCAACAGGCTTAAACTCTTCCCCTGTATTTATGCTTCATTTATTAAGAATAATTTTGAAGGTTAGCAATTAAAAAAAAAAAAAGGTTAGCAATTTAAATTTTAGAAAATAAATAAAATCAGAATGGACCAGCTGATTCTCAAGCTTTCAGTATCAGTTTCGGGAAAGAAAATGCCACGTGTCGTCATTTCTAGTTTCTGCAGTGTTTACTGTTTAATAATAATCGACAGACTTTATTTTATTAATTGATTTTTCAATGTGTCGCTCACCATGTGGTTTGATATCTCCTCCTATTCATATTATATATGAATAAAATCAATTCTCATGTCAAGATCCGGCCAGCCGAAGACACTGCCCTCGAATCATCAGCAGGCAGAACGCGGTTCTCATATAATCAGCTGAAGACGAGTGCTCACATGGACAACGTGACAGAGGGCTGATTTTCACAGACAGCTAACAGTCTGTAATTTACTTACAACTCAATAAATAATTTCTAGCTGTAATTCTATATTAAATAAGAAACTATAAAATTAGAATAGAATGCACCTACCCCCAAAAAAAATGCGCTGATGTACAATTTGAGCTTTGTTTCAATTACTTCAGGACCAGTAAAGCGTTCAGGTTATAAAAGATACAGAGATCAGTAAATTATAAATTATACACCTTTTTAAAGAATGCGGGGGTTTTGGAAAAAATGTTTTAGGCACAAGATACACATATTTAGCTTTTTGTTTGCACTTGGAACTAAATTGACTCTTTTCAAAGCATTATAGTGATTATATCTCAAGGTGTCATAGGAAAGTGGAAAAGGTGTAAAGATATTTTATTTCATGTTAGATCAGATGGGGTTTAACTGAAACAAAGCAAGCAGTTTTTTTTATAATTATTACTGTTAACAAAAAACATTTCAGGCAGCCATAATGACGTGTGAAACCTGTTAATATTAACGTCTGTCATTTTAAAGATGATTATTTTAACAATAATGAAGAGAAGCATAAAGAAGTTTAATAAAGAAAACTGACATGGAATTTACTTAAAATTAATTAAATCAATGACTAAACATGTGAGATTAGTGTAGCATAATTTAGGATTGTTAGTGCGCATGCATACAGACACACAGTTTACAGCTCTTCCCTGACTCCAGTAAGGAGGAAAAGTAAGCAGTGAGTGTGTGCAAGGTTTATTATTGATTAGCCTGGAGGTAAAGTGGAGGTGAGGTGTCTCTTCTCATTATCCTTCACCCGAAACTGAACTAAAACTTCAGTTTGGGCTTTTAAAGAGAAGCGAAAGCACGCAGCTTTAAAGAAGGAGGGGGGAGGGGGGGTTGTAACCCGACAAAATGGGAACGTGACGCCAAATCGATATGAAATATTGTTCACATTCATCATTGAAAGCCAAAACCATTCCTGAATAAATATTTGAATAACTGCCCAGCATGACCTACAATCAGAGTCAGCAATACCCTAAATATGCTCTTTATGATGTCCTGCTGTGACACAAGAAAGAGCACAACTTTATGCTGGAAGTGCAGAATAAAAAGGCACAAACAAGCAATGGTCAAATCCAACATCACAGCCATCAGCAAAGATCTTTATATTTGTCTCCAAGGAATATAAAATGAACAACGTACTGAAGGAGGGAGTGAAGGAAAAAAAAAAGCTGCTAAAATACATTTTTAAAAAACCCTTACGTAAACAGCGTGTGCTTGTGTTGAAAAGATTCTGGCTCAGCGCGATCTAAACAGACGACACGTGATGCAGCGCAGCAGGTTTAACACAACAAGAAGCCAGAAAACAGGAAACCCAGCTCGCTTCTACACAGCTCCTCGATCTTATTGTTAATTCAGAGTGAGAACAAACACAGGAAGTAATTTCGGGGAGTAGTGACACGTCTGCTCTTTCGCTTAATCGCCAGGTCGCTGATATGCGCACACAGATGACCTCGGGTGTGTTCGTGTTTAAAAAAAAAATAAAAAATAGAAATTCACAAATTGAGGGGTGGGGGGTTTTCAGCACATGGTCGTTGTCATCATCTACTCCCAGAGGTTAATCCTTTCATAATCCACTCAAATTACATTCATATTAAACGCTGAAGTGGAACAATATGATCTGAAACGGATTTTCTTTTGAAGCTGTGTCAACAAATCAGATTTGACCCACTTTCATACGTGCCCCTTGATCAGATAAGGACCTGAAACGCTTTCCAAAACCAGGGCTCCCTTCACACATCTCGCAGCAATTTCTGCAAATACAGCAAAAAAAAAAAAAAAAAAAAAAAAAAAAACTCTTTTGCATCTGCACTCTCCCTCCCTCACTTTCACCATCACCAGCCAACAAGCTGCCAGTCAACATGCAAATGAAAGTACAGCATTCGTGTTTAATTGCACGTGGATCGAGTGTGTTATTGCTCGTATGAAGGTCACATGCCCCAGAGAAAAGCAGCTGACATTCCTGACATCATCTTCCAGGTTAAGATTTCAAACAAACACTTGTGGTAAAGCTAAAAAGGCACAACGGATAGCATTGAATCAGCAAGACAGCGCCATTTAAAAAACATTTCACATACCTGCAGTTTGGTGGAGGATCCAACATGATATCAGCTAGTTCTTTCTGAATCCTGTTAAAACACGAACAAAAACATGATAAACAATTTTTAAAAAATAATAATAAAACCCTAATGATCTTAGAAATGTTCAGATCTCTCTCACACAGTGTTCTTTACACACACACACACACACACACACACACACACACACACACACACACACACACACACACACACACACTGCAGTCATTAATCCTTAGGACTTACTTCTTGATTGACTTTCTACAGCATTGTGTGCAACAGAAAAATGAGATGGTCAGAAGGTTTTAAAAGAACCCCATGATGGCAGAAGAACGTCGTGTGTAGAAATGTTTGGCCCTGCTCAGTAGACGCCTGTTTTAGGGGTTTCTTTGCTCTTATGCCTTTTTAATGGTCTGATCTCGCTGGTTTTGAAAAAAAAAAACATGCCCCAAACATTGTTAAAAAGAAACCCCCTTGCACAGTAATCTTTATAAATAAAATATTACCTTAAACAAAATGCCGCTGATGTTTTTTGTTAAACTTGGGGAGATTTTGTCCCTTTAAATGCACATTACCATTATTAACATTACCCGGAAATTGTGAAACGGCTGATTTCAGTTCAATCTTTATATAAGGAGTGAAGCAGTAGTACTTTAGTCTATCTGCTTTAAAGGGGCTGAACATTAAAAAAATAAATAAAAACGTGTACAGTGTAATTGCTCTACAAATTCAAATGTTTCCCCAAGAGGTGAAAAAAAAAAAAAAAAAAAAAAAATTATATATATATATATATATAAAAATCTATATTTCTTGTTAGGCAAATGTGCAAAAACCACCCCCACCCTCATTTGGTTGTATCCAATTCCCACTCAAGTATTGCCTCCCTATCACACAAGACCACCACCAACCATGGAGGAGCGTAAGCATATGCCCCTTCCATGACACGCAGTGCTGCCTCCCGCATCTTTTACGAACTGCTACGCATGCGCATTCGGGGGCGAGGAAAGTGTTATTTGTATGAATGAGCTCACAGATGCCCGTGATTGGCTGAACACTGAGTGTCAGAGAGGACAGCATATGCCAATCCTCCTGTAAGAACTCGGCCAATGAGCTGGCTCCCATGGACTCCCAGTCGCGGATGGCTGCAGCGTCAACCGTGGATTCGAACCTGGGATCATTTGTATTATACCTTATCCCCCCCCAAAAAAAAATTGTCAATAAATACATACACATACATAAAGTTAGAGAGAGATAAAAAATAAAAATAAAAAAATAAAAAACATAAGCAAGAGTACCACTGTACTGAATATCAGCAGTCAGTTAATAACGGCTGACATTTAGTCAATCAGTACATCAGAATGACGGACTGTGGCATAGTATGTTCGGTAAATAAGAAACTATCAACTATCTGACACTGCAGACACAATAAGGTCAAAGGTTAAGTTCAAGTTAGCAACAAAACAGTTCCAAAAGAAGCCACAGTTAGATCGAGCGTTGCATGTTGCCATGCCAACCCACAGACTGAGACGTGCACCAAGTGTGATAACAGTTTCAGTGTAACCAACTATTGCTGGAAATGGACTTTTTACAAAACACACACAGACACACCCCAGAGCAGTCATAAAATCTCAGCACTCTTGGAACACTTCTTCAATCATATAAGGGGACCAGAAATAACTGTTGGAATATTCTGAAGTGAGAAATTAAGAGCAAAGAGAAAAATCTAGGCACCTTTTCTCCTTTTATACCCCATGATAACGGTACTTAGAAACCTCTCGCGAGAGCAGCAGATCACCTTTAACTTCTCCCGTGAACGAACAGAATACCGTACCAACCAGAGTCAATAAACACTAACATTTCATTTCAGACTGGCTCGATTTAGAGCACCCCGACACCTCACATTCAAGATGCTCTGAACGATCTTGAGATGACTGCGTGACCCCATTCAATCGGTTTCTCCCAGTTATCTGTCCCTGATGTTACAGCTTGAGAAATTCTCACTTTGCATGCCTCCACTGGGAAAGATGAAGGAACACTAACATGTTCCTGTCACTCTCCAGTAGGTGGGCGGCACGATGGCACAACCGGTGCTGCTGTTCTCAAGGCGGAGTGATCTCTGGTTTGATCTTGAACTTGGGTTTACCGTCTGAATGTTCCCCTTCCAAACACACGTCGGTAGGTGGACGCCCCTTTCCCACTGTAATAACACGTGAGACAGAGCTACCTTGGAGATTCTTTTTTTTTTTTTTTTTAACTTTGTTGAAATGTTATCAGGGAAGAAAGGTGGTATCTGCTCTGCTTGCTTTATAACAAAAATAATTTTTAAAAAAAGGTCATTACAGATTTCACTCATGCTTTATCAAAATGCTTAATTTTATATTAATTTAATTAATTTTTTAATTAATTTATTTACATATAAATTTGGGGGGGGGGGGGGGTAGCAACCAACCCGGAAGTGTGACAGTCGCCACATGTCTTCTACAAGCCACAAGACGCCAACTGACCACGTTTTTTAACGCGAAATCCAAAGTGGTGCAACACCCTGAGGAAGGAGTCATCCGCCCACCTTCGTACGCACAAGCGCCCTGATGTCCATGATTAGCTAGTGAGCCGAAATGCCATTCCTCCCTCCCTTTCCGAGAGCTCAGGATTACCTGGGATTCAAACCTGCATGAGATGTTGGCAAATTTCTCCCATAGAGTGATGGCAGGAATTCCAACTTGTGGAGCCAGACAACTGGTGCCATCCCAGCGCCAGCTTTCTGGCCCCTGCGCCGGTCTTTTGCATGTAAACGGTTCCCGATTATGCATCCAGACCCGGTTGAGACCGAGGTCCCATCCGAGGCATCTTTCGAAGCCTACACGTGGCACAGCGGCCTGCGTATCCGGCAGGAGAGCCTGATCGGTGATGGCGGGTGGGTGAGAGTTCAGGAGGTCTTTCTAGTACTGACCTTTTGGCACTGGTTGACAGGAGTTTGGAGTTTTTGTTCACGCTGGCTTTGCTCTCTCGTTTCTTGCTGGACGTGTCTTTCTCCGACTGCTGGCGGACAGATGAGGACGACGACGAAGATGAAGACGAAGAGGAGGAAGAACTAGAGCCGGCGCGTGAATCCTCGTCCGACATCCTCACGACCTTGACAAGATAAACAACAACAAGAACAACAACAAGATGAAACCATGTGATGAATTACTGTGTACAAAAGAGGAGCCATGTGATCGCAGAGATGACCTTTAACACCAGACTCTCATAAAACAAAGCAGAGAGAGAGAGAGAGAGAGAGAGAGAGAAATTTAAACAGCCTGTTATCTAAGAGTCGGTGATTCATTTCATAACCCAGTAGTTTAAACCGAGATTAGCCCACTGACCCGCTTTGAGTCTGCTCTGTAACGGAAGCCGGTGTTTATACGAGTCGACACAAACAAACCAAACCGATTCGACACCAGAAAAAACACTGTTTAAAAAGTAAACGATTTAAAAGCTAGCAGGCTGCTGAAGCGAGTAACCGACAGGGCGACGCCGCACGCGCGCACACACCACACCGCACCACACAATAATCCTCTTCAGGAATCGCTTCACTTTTTTCCTCCTCGGTCTTCGACTTCGGCAAACTTTCTCCGACGTGTAGGCTTCAGTTTAGTTAGTTTGTAGTCAGTTAAGCGAACAAATAACTGACTGAACGACGTCGAAAACAGCAAGCGATAGGTTTCTTCACGGCGTCTCGTGCTCAAGCACGCGATTATCAAACAACAACAGTCAGTCAGTCAGTCAGTCTCAGTCTCTCTCTCTCTCTCTCTCTCTCTCTCTCTCTCTCTCACACACACACTTTTCTCACAAACGATAAACGTTTAACCGAAACGTACAAACAACAAGCAGCTACCTTTCTTTGTGTCTGCGCGAGCCTCTTCCGTCGCCTGGACGCGCGTGCTTGTTGTAATCGCCCTCGCGCCGAGCGGAAGTGCCGTGGCGATCCGGCGCGAGCCCACAGCGGCAGCACGGAAACGCTCCTTCTTTCACAGGCCGCGTCAGATAAATAAACCACAACAACAAAACGCTTATAAGCGTCTATGTCGCGTTGCTCACGAGCACGTCATGAGTCTATCTTAGACGTTATGACGTCGATATGTTTCTTCTTCGGCGTGATTAGCCAGGCGTGGAAGTTAATTAGCTTGTGTTGATTCACCTCAGATCCACCAGCCAACCTGTACTGAGGGTCCACAGGCCTGTTACCTCAGAATCAACCGGATTAGAGGATCTAGTTCACTTGACTGGACACTTGACGTTTACAACTGTGTGGCCAAAAGTATGTGGACACCAAAGAGCGCCACTCACTCACCTGCCGAAATGCTTAATCGTATTAGGGTTGCGGGGAGGCTGAAGCCCGAACAGCTCACCAGACCCCTGCATGGCTAACACACACACACACACACACACTCACACACCACCTTTCACACTCACATCCACGCCAAGGGACAATTTGGAACAGCCAAGTAGCCGAATGTGCATGTTTTTGGACTGTGCAAGGAAACCGGCGTACCCTGAGTAAACCTGACGCAAGTACTGGGCAAACGTGCACACTCCACACAGAAATACTCGAACCCGGCACCTTCTCGCTGTGAGGCGGTCATGCTAACCCCTACGCCACTGTACCCTCCCTGACAGCATTACACCCATCATATTGTATGATTTTTCATCAAACTCACTCGCCAAGCAATTCGAATTTGCCGAGTTGTTTAATCCTACTAATAGGGTCGCAGGGAGGGTGTGCCGATCTCAGCCAACATTTTTGCGAAGGCACCCAGAACAGCTCGCCAGACCATCGCGGGATGCACACACACACACACACACATACACTGAGATCCACACCTAGCGGTAATCTGGAACAGCCAGTTAGCCTAATGTGCATGGCTTTGGACTTTGAAAGGAACCCATGGTACCCAGAGAAAAGCCATGCAAGCACAGGGAGAACATGCAAACTCCACACAGAAACGCCCGATCCCAAAACCTTCTCGCTGTGAGGCGATGCTAACCACCTCGCCACCATGCCGCCCTGCATATCAAATTGCTCCCACAAACCTGGAAGCACACAGTGTTCGATTATTTTTGTACTGTATTCTGTAGAATTGCAGTCACTCTTTACTGGATCTGAAAGGCCCAAAGGAAAATGTTCCAGCACAAACCTGACTCTTTACCACGCACTGACCTCAACTCTACTGAACGCCTTTGGGATTAACCTGAACGCTGACCGCGCCATCAGATCTCTGGTGGCTGAATGAGCTCAAATCTCCACATCTACACTCCAAAATCTAGTGAAAAGGCTTCTCAGAAAAGTGGAGATTAGTATAACAGCAAAGAGGAGCCATTCATTCATTCATTCATTCATTCATTCATAATCGTAATTGGGCCACAGGCTTCTCAGCTGGGCCTGGGTGAAGGCAGGGTGCACCCTGAACACCTCGGCAGTGCATCACAGGGCCAACACACACACACACACACAGCCATTCGGACACACTTACACCAAGGGCAGTTTGGAACAGCCAATTAGCATAATGTACATGTCTTCGTACTGTTGGAGGAAGCCAGAGGACCTGGAGGAAACCTACTCAAGCACAGGGAGAGCATGCAAACTCCACACAGAAACAACTGATGCAGCAAATGCCCTCACCGAGCCCAGGACTCAAACCCGGGACCTTTTCGCTGTAAGGCAGACGTGCTAACCACTACACCACCAAAGAGGAACTTACACCATGTTAATAACAATCATTTTAGAATGGGTGCACTAGTCAGTGTATAAGTTTATATAATTTTTTTTATTAATACAGCAGTATTATCTATCTATCTATCTATCTATCTATCTATCTATCTATGTATCTATCTGTCTATCTATCTATCTATCTATCTGTCTGTCTGTCTGTCTGTCTGTATGTCTGTCTGTCTGTCTGTCTGTCTATTAATTTGCCCTTCTGGAAAATTCACCTTAAATCTAACAAGCTACCAGCTGCCAAAACACAGGTTGAGCTGGTCAAACAGGTATACCATCTTTTCCAGCTGCTACATGCTAGTAGAAAAGACGCAATTTCTGAATTGCAGCTGCTACGCCTACACTATGGTATGGCCAAATGTTTTTGGACACCATTACACTCATATGTTCTTATTTAATGTTCCATTACAGATTTTCTCTCTTATAATAACCTCCACTCTTCTAGGATTTCTTTCCACTAGATTTTGGAGTGAGGTTGTGGGGACTTGTCTTCATTCAGCTATAAAAGCATCAGTGACGAGATCAGGTACTGATGTTGGTTGAGGAGGCCTGGGGTGATCAGTGAGGTCAGGGATCTGTGCAGAAGTTCCTCCACTCCAGTTTTGGTACAGCATGTGTTCATGGAGCATGCTTTATGCACAGGGACATTGTCATGCTGGAACAAGTTTGGATCTCTAATCCCAGAGTGTAGTACAAAGACATCCTGGACTACTTTGTGTGTCTACTTTCTTAGCAATAACTTAGGGAGGAACCACTTACTGACTCATATACATATACACTCACTCACTCACTCATCACTCATTTGAAGAGCTGCTCAATCGCACTAGGGTCATGGGCGGGCTGGTGCCTATCTCAGCCGACACTGGGCGAAGGAGGGCTACACCCTGAACAGCTCGCCAGACCGTCACAGGGCAACACACACAAAACCGTTCATACATAAGGGCAATTCAGAACAGCCAGTTAGCCTAATGTGCATGTCTTTGGACTGTAGGAGAAAACTGGAGTGAGGGAGGAAACCCACACGAGCACGGGGGAGAACATCCAAGCGCCCAAGCCCAGGAATCGAACCCAGGACCTTCTTGGTGTGAGGAGGAAGTGCTAACCATTCCTTTCTGTTCTTTTGTGACTCCATTCTATAGCCACCATTAAGCGTTTCAGCAGTTTGTTCTACAGCTCTTCTGTGGGATCAGACCAGATGTACTATCCTTTGTTCTTCACAAGCATCAGTGAGCCTTGGGTACTCATGACACTCTTGTCAGTTCACTGGTTGTCCTTCATTGAACCACTGGTACTTATGTCTACATATCAGGAACACCTGCAATACCTGCTGTTTTAGAAATGAACAGACCCAGTTGTTTAACTGTCACAGTGTCACTCAGACCTTACACTTGGTCATTTTTCCTGTTTTGAGAATTGATTGTTCATCTAACATGTCCCACTCCTTGGCAGATACCACTATAACAAGATAATCAATGTTATTCACTTCACCTGTCAGTGCTTATAATGGTTTTAATGTTATGGCTGATAGGTGTATATTCCTACTGTATATAAAAGTGCAGTACTTACCCATAACTCGGTATGGTTTGAGGTAAGAGGTGTGTAGTGATTGCAGTGTGCGGCTTATTGTAGAGTCCTAAACTGCGGTCATAGGCTTGAGTTACTTGTTATTTACGCTGGAGTCCAAGCTCCATTCCGCCTGTAACGAACAAGGAGGCGCTCATAAATTTTGATGAGAGACATATTCACATTGAAGTCACACAGTGGCATACTAGTTCACTTATCCGCCTCACAGCAAGAAGGTCCTGACCCCTGTTAGGAGTTTGCATGTTTTCCCTGTGGTTGCGTGGGTTTTTTCTGGGTACTCTGGTTTCCTCCCACAGTCCAAAGACATGCACATTAGGCTAACTGGCTGTTCCAAATTGCCCCAGAGTGTGGATGTGAGAGTGAATGGTTGTTTCTGTTGGCCTTGCAAAGGTCTGGCAAGGTGCTCAAGGTGTAACCTCTCAGTGTCAAACCTGATAGGATAAACCTGAACCTGATAGGATAAAGCGAATTGGTAAAGTGAGTATTTTTGGCTTATCATCTTAAAGAAAGCTGAATTTATGGCCTACTCATAACGTCCAGGCAGAGGCAACCAGGTTTTGGGATGAAATATCCTTGTACTTGGCAGATTTATTAATTCCATCAGTCTTCATAAGAGCTTCTGAACCAAAAGCCACAAAACAACCCACTGCATTAATCACACACTGCTGTATTTAATGCTTTACCTCATATTCAAATTACAATCCCCTTTTCACCAATGAGGCACCTGACCCCAAAAAAAAATGTAAAAATGATTTGAGGCTCATCTTATGACACTTGGTGAAGATGCTGTGTTTTGTGAGATGCTCTTATGAAAGACTTCTTTCATGGAACGTTAACAAACAGCTTGTTATGAAAATGGTATTTAACAGTTGATTTTCAAACCACAATCTCTGGAAATGTTCTTTCCCCCCTCCTCCACCATCCTCTTCACAATGTGTGGAGATGTTTCAAACTCTGTAACTTTTTTTTTTTTAATCTATTTTGCTTCTAGTTTGTGTTGTAATGGCAGACAAACAATTTTTCAAACAATTTTTAAATGGGTATAACATCAAATTTATACATGGTTAAATGCAACCACAGAGTTCCTTACTCTCACTCACTCATTTGCTGAACAGAGGGAAGCTGGATGTCAGCCAACAGTGGGTGAAGGCGTGGTACACTCTGAACAGCTCACCTGGCCATCGCAGGGCAACACACACAACCATTGACGCTCACACCAGTGGTAATTTGTAACAGCCAATTAGCCTAACATGCATGGACTATGCGAGGAAACCGGAGTACCCAAGGAAAACCCCACAAGCACAGGGAAGACATACAAACTCCACACAGGAACACCCGAGCCCGGGAATTGAACCCAAGTACTTTTTGCTATGAAGCAGACGTGCTAACCACTTCACAACACCTACGGTTAAACACGAGACATCCTTATTTTTATATCTTAAAAAGTATTTATTAACTGTTTAAATGATTTAAAAAAATTAAATGAATTAACTATACAACAGAGATTATTATCAGGTTCTTTTGACAGAAGGTGGTAGAAAGATAACATAAAAGGACTCATATAACTGGTCTTTGTAAATCCAAAACCAAAAGGGAATGTTCATCTTTCTCAGAGAAACAATCGTATTTGCATAGACATGCAATCAGGAGAATTCTCAAGCAGGTGAAGCCTTTTGTGTCTCTGATCTAAGATAGTTTGCATTGCAAATGACCGAACTGAATATACAGTGGCTTGCAAAAGTATTCATACCCCTTGAACTTTTCTACATTTTGTCATGTTATAACCACAAACATAAATGTATTTTATTGGGATTTTATGTGACAATCCATCACAAATTAGTGCATAATTGTGAAGTGGAAGGAAAATGATACAGAGGTTTATTAGAGGACATTAATGAACAAACAGCATCACGAAGCCCAAGGAACCCACCAGGCAGGTCAGGAATAAAGTTGTGGGGAAGTTTAAAACAGGGTTAGGTTATATAAAAATATCCCAAGCTTTGAACATCTCACAGAGCGCTGTTCAATCCATTATCCAAAAATGGAAAGACTATGGCAGAACTGCAAACCTACCAAGATATGGCCATCCATTTAGCAGCCAAGAGGCCCACGGTAACTCTGGAGGAGCTGCAGAGATTCACAGTGCAGGGGAAGAATCTGTCCACAGGCACTTATTAGTGATGCACTCCACAAATCTGGCCTTTATGGAAGAGTGGCAAGAAGAAAGCCATTGTTGAAAGAAAGCCCAAAAATGACCGGTTTGCAGTTTGCCTCAAGCCGTGTGGGGGACACAGAAAACGTGCAAGAAGGTGCTTTTTGGCCTAAATACAAAACGCAGTGTGGGGGAAAACTAACAGCATCCCCATCTTGAAACATGGTGGTGGTGGCGGCATGATGCTGTGGGGATGCTTTTCTTCAGCAGGGACAGGAAAGCTGGTCAGAGTTGATGGGAAGATGGATGGAGCCAAATACAGGGCAATCTTGGAAGAAAACTTATTAGAGTATGCAAAAGGGTTGAGACTGGACCGGAGGCTGACCTTCCAGCAGGACAACGACCAGAGTTATAATGGAATAGTTTCGATCAAAGCATACTCATGGTTTAGAATGGCCCAGTCAAAGTCCAGACCTAAATCCAATTTAGAATTTGTGGCACTCTAAGACATACTTGGTGTTTATAACTGCATTTTCTTTGGTTGAAAGTCTAACTCTGAGTTTTTTTAACCACTGCTCTAGCTGCCCTATTTACCCATAATTCTGCCATCACTCATTCTTCCCCTTCCACCATCAAAGCTCTTTGCATTTGTAACAGGATGGGTTTCAAGGGCTTTCTGCTCTGTTACACACACACACACAAACACACAACCACACACAACCACACACACAGTAAAAGGAGAAGTCAATCAATCTGTTTCCTGCCTGCCTCACTGTCTGTTTGCATTACGTGTAACAGACGATCAGACACGGCTTGTTTATGGCCGGTATGAAGCGCCTGGCTCGAGGAAGCACCTGAACAAGACCGGCAATGTGATCTCTCTGCAAAGACATGCGTTCTCAAACCAGTCCACAGGGCCTGCCAGACGGTCCACATTATTACTCTATACTCATGTTGTGTGAGTTAGGGTTTGAAAAAAAAAGAACCATCTGGGAGGCCCTGAGGTCTGTTTGAAATAATCCCAGTGTGATTGCATGCATTTAGCTGACTCTTAGCTCACCCATAATGAATGTATAAGCAAGTTGGGATAATATACAGGATGTAACTTAACTCTGAAGTGGTTATAATGATGAATCTGTACAATACTGATCTTAATTATAATACAGAGATGATATCTTTCCTCTTGGACTGGCATATTCGTTTGAAATGCACTTTATAATAAGTCATGCTACATTCAGCGACTGGTTATTCCAGATCGCCAACTAGGAATCAACAAACATAGCCTCATGCCAATATTTCTTCTCAGGAACTCCTCAATTCTGAGTTCGGGAACTGAAATTAACATCAGCAGTATCACAGCAAGGTGGTACTGTGGCGTAGTGGTTAGAATGTCCGCCTCACAACTAGAAGGTCCTGGGTTCGAGGGCGTTTCTGTGTGCAGTTTTCATGTTCTCCCCATGCATGTGGGGTTTACTTCGAGTACTCTGGTTTCCTCCCACAGACCAAAGACATGCACATTAGGCTAATTGGCTGTTCCTTCCAATCTAGGTGATGAGGTGAGTGTAAATAGTTGTGTGTGTTGCCCTACAATGGTCTGGTGAGGATTGTTGTTCAGGGTGTACCCCGCCTTTGCCCAGTGTTGACTGAGATAGGCTCCAGCCTCCTCGTGACTTTAGTAGGATTAACTGGTTCATTAAATGAGTGAGAGTAATGCATGTTGAGCATCACAGCTTCAGCAGTAAACAAAGTAGCACTTCTGACCTTTAAATGAGCTATACTGTATATTCAAATCTTTGTTTTATCATTATGCTATTTTAAGGTGAAAAATACTTCGCTCATCACAGTTAGCTGGCTAGGTTGCTTCTAAATATATAAACTAACACTTTGAATTGTTATATATCCATTAAACAAGTATATTTCTATCATCTCCTGTGTTATAACAGCTATAGACCTTCGTTCTCAAAATATTTTCCCCTGTATATTGACATCAATAATACAAAGACGATGCAGAGAGATCGCAAATACTTCTATCCTAAAAACTTCCCACTGAAATCTGGGGATTCCTTCCAAAAATGCTAAATAAACACTTCTGTACCATACAGAATTTACTTACCTTTGATGCAGAGCTTCCACCATACAACTCCTTCTGAGTCGTTACTATAGAAACAATAATAAATTCAATCTTTTAGACTGGCGGCATGGTGGCTCAGTGGTTAGCACTGTCAATTAGCACAGCAAGAAGGTTCTGGTTAAAATCTTTCTGTGTGGGGTTTGTATGTTCTTTCTGTGCTTGTCTGGGTTTCTGTTGGGGACTCCAGTTTCCTCCTACAGTCTAAATACATGCACATTAGGGTAACTGGCTGTTCAAAACTGACCCGCGTTTTAAATGCAAGTGTGAATGGTCGTGTGTGTGCGTGTTGCCCTGCAATAGTTTGGCTGGCTGTTCAGGGTGTACCCTGCCTTTGCCCCGTGTTGGCTGAGATAGGCACCAGTCTCCCTGCAACCCTAATAGGATTAAGCGGTTTGGCAAATGAGTGAGTCATTCATTGATTTCAACTGAATCAATTACATAAATCCTATTTAATGTAGATTAATCCTTAAAAACATTCATCATTCATTCATTTTCTGAAGCGCTTAATCCTAATTAGGGTCGTGGGGAGGCTGGCGCCCATCTCATCCGACTCTGGGCAAGGGCAGGGAACACCCTGGACAGCTCGCCAGGCCATCGCAGGGCAGAAACATGCTGACGGCTATGCAGCCTACTCTTGACGAAAATCAGCAATGGTTCTTTTACATGCCTCTCACCACAGGCAGTAAGACCCTGCATTGATAACCCAGTTAGCTGCACCTGGGGGGACAGCAGTGACATCCCGATGACAATGATAGTTGATTGAACCCTCGACCTTGGGATCAGTAATCCAGCACCCTACCACCAGGCCACCACTGCCCTCCTTAAAAACACTATTGTAATAATCTCTCAGAAGGACTGGTTAAATTATTTATGAATATTTAATGATGCTTCTCCTGAGGAAAATTTTGTAGACATCTATCACCATTGGGAAAAACTAAACAGCAACACAAAAGAGAGATAGTTGTGGATGTCTCCAGGTCGGGTAATGGACATGACAATGCAGAAGTAGATAACGATAGCATTATGGACAATCAGGGCCATAATAAACAGTTTCAAATGTCTGGAAGGTTTGAAATGTTGCCAGGAAGAGGATGTATAAGTGGATGGCATCTCTATAATGAGCTCCTCTGGAGATCAATTGACAAACTGCATTGCCTTAGCTTCAATTCAACAAGTGTGGCTGGAAATACCTGGGATTGTATATACACTGTGGATTGTGTAAAAATCAAACGTTTTGGCGTTTTTAAGTGATGTAGATAATAGATGGGTGAATAGATCTGTAGATGATAGTGTGAATGCTTCTTTGTTGCTGCACTAAAGCTTAAAGTGTACTGTTTCAAATTTCAAGTTTATTTGTCATATACAGGTAACAAGGAAACATCATTACCAGCAGCGAAGTTCTTGGACTCAGAGCCCCCTCAATATTGCACAAAGGAAGCAAATATTGCACATAAAGAAATGAGTATTATACATAAAGAAACAATTACATAAAATATAAAGTAATAAATAAAAACTATATAATAAAAAAATACAATAGAAGTTCAAAATAAATATATACTGAAGGATAAATACAAAAATACTGAAAAGAAACACTGAAGTGGCTGTAGTGCAGAGGTAATGGTGTGTACATGTATAGTGGGTACAATGAGCGTGAAAAAATATTGGGATCAGAGAGGATCCACTGGGCCTTCCTCCTACAGCGCTGTGTGTAGAGGTCAGGGATGGCTGGCAGGTTAGTCCGATCCATGACCTCTACACCGATCAGACTTCCCTCTGTAGAGCTGCTCTGACCGCCCTCTGTAGAGCTTTGCGGTCCAGAGCATTACAGCTGCTGTACCAGGTAGTGATGCAGCCAGACAGAATACTCTCAATGGTGCATCGGTAAAGGTTGGTGAGTATTCTGGAGTCCACGCCAAACCTTTTCAGCCACCAAAGAAAGAAGAGCCGTGGTCTCGCTGCTTTCGTGATCACACCCACGTGATGTGACCAGCTCAGATCCTCTGTGATGTTGGTGTGGTGGCGTCAGCGTGGGGGAACAGAACACTGCTGTAAACTCTCTGGGTGAATAAAAAGGTCTGCATGAGTGTTCAAGATCAGGAGAGCACCCCGATGAAACTGTACATCCACACACCACTGCTTTTTAGTCATAATGCACACGCCGCCTCCCCTGCACTTCCCCGATTCCCCTCTCTGGTCCTGGCGGTGAATGGACAGGCCTTAAGGAACAATAGCCGAGTCGAGGACTGAGGGGTCCAGCCATGTCTCCGTAAAAAAAAACAAAAAAACATTGCATTCCCTAATGTCCCGATAAATACTGGGCTTTTTACACCCGAGCCTAGCGATTCATGCGAGTCGGAGCTTATCCCGGTTTCTGTAGCGTGAAGAGACTAGGAGTTCATCTGCTCCTGGATTTGATGCTCGTCCATCGCAGGTTACCTTCCCAGTATTTTTACTGCTACCCATTTATACTGCTGGGTGGACAGAGGCTCACTTGTGGTTAAGACCTTACCCAGGGGTCTTAGCATGGTGGGGGTCTAACAAACTCATAACCTCTCAATCATGAGCCCAGCACCCTAACCACTACACCACCGGCCCCATACATTTTTATTTTTGTTTCAATCGCCCTCAGTTGATTTTAGCAAACTTGAGATGGCAGTGCATCTTAACACCTCAGCATACTCAGTCTTTTGGAGGGTTTCCTGAAGAAAACACCCTTAGAAGCTTTATTCACAAACACCGTACCGTTCCTTCAGTACCGCAGGAGGAGCTATTAAAATTTCTTGAGCCATTTTCAAGAATTTTTGCATCTACAGGAGGAAGATTGTCTGCTGCAAGGTTCCAAAATTACATTGTCAAATTGTTTAAAGTACCTAAATAAATGTTAGAAGACAAGGAAGAGGAAGATGGCTTATACTCCATATTTACAAGTAGAACTAAAAAGTTAATGAGGCACAGGTGGAAGTGAGAGTTCAAAAAATAAAAAAAATTAAAGTTTCACGATGGAAAACATATGTAGTTCGTAGAATGAACCAGATTGGGTAGACCTTATTTGTAATGGCCAATCATAGGCTTGGCCATGTAGCACATTTGTCTACAGAATTGGCCTAGCTGATGCCAATAACCGTTGTATAAGATCTATTTGCTCCTTAATTAGTACTTGTATCTAAATACCATAGGTTTTCCTCTCAAAAAGAAGATCCTGGGTTCAAGCATTTCTGTGTGGAGTTTGCATGTTCTACTCGTGCTTGCAATGGGTTTCATCCGGGTACTTCAGTTTCCTCTTTCAGTCCAAAGACATGCACATGGGGCTAGTTGGCGGTTTCAAATTGCCACTAGGTGTGGATGTGAGTGTGAATGGTTGTGTATGTATTGCGAGCTGGTCAGTGTCGGCGGAATCAGTCTCCAGCCTCCTCGCAACTCTAGGTGGCTCGGCAAATGAGTGAATGAGTAAATAGCATGTATGAAGTGTGCTGAGATCTTTACGTGGAAGCTCGGCAGTGCTATTCAAACTAATTACACATGCGAAGGTAAACAAAAACTATTTGCAAGATCAAAACCCTTAGAATTGACTAGTAAAACACACTCATTACTTGCTTCAAGATAGCACTGATTCCGAGCTCTTAATAAAAACGCAAGAGCCAACACATCATGCTTGTGATGAACAGGAAGTGGAGTATTCATGGTCAGCAAAATAGAGAGAGAATGTAAAGTCAAAATAACCCCAGAAACATGACCAACCAAACCACATTTCACCTCAACACATTTATTCACTCAGTTACTTACAGAGTATCAGTCAAATTTTCTCTCACAATGTGCATTTTACAACAAACTGCCGGCGGCTGCACAGGGCAAGCTGCAGGCTGCTGAACTTTTACGACGCAAAAGGCCAGTGCCATAGTGTTCCACATATACAACTTAACAAAAAGGGGAGCCAAGTCAAAACAATTGTTTATGGGGGAAAACATGTCCGCTTCATGAAAAAAAAAAAAAACAAAAAAAAAAAAAAAAAAGATCACTTAGCCTTGAGCATTTTCCGCTCACTCGGTGACGATGGACATACTTGCAGAGCCGCCGGATACGAAGTGCACTCCGGTCATTTAGGCAGTGCACTTCTCAATAATGCAAAACAATAGCAGAACGGTCATAACAGCAATATAACATTACAAATAATAAAGCTTTTGATGACCATGCCAACATTCAGTGTATTGGAAAACAGTACAATCCTTGCTTGCTCTTAGTATGCATACACTGTATAAAAAAAGCGTTCAAGTCAACAAGAAACGAAGGACAGTTCGTTGTGGGATAAGGGGTGAGATGGGGAAGGTATGGAGCTTTGAAGCATCATGGGAAGGTTTATGTAGCGTAGCGCTTGGTCCACTGTTTGGCTATCCTGTCGTGTTCTGCTCTGTTGGTCAGGTACTGTGTTGCGATGCTTCCCACCAAAGGGTCGGCTGTGGAGAAGAAGACAAGGAAGTATTGTTAGCTGTTAGCATACACATTTTCTACATCCTGAGCTGCTTTTCTTCTCACCACAGTTGTAAAGAGTGGTTATGTGATTCCACCACAAGAACGATTTTCCATTACTCTGACCTTTGATGTGACCTGTATCAACATGATGCGACATGTTTGGACAACTGGATAATTACAAGGTAGTGCTTTGAGTAAGAGGCAAAGTAAGTTGAAAATGGGGTACTGGGACTAAAATGTGATATCACCAAAAATACATCCTTCAAAGCATAATCTTCGAAATGACCAAGTTCAAATATCCATAAATACAACCTATCCATGCTAAAATGCTAGATTAAGAATGGGTTCCATGTTCAAATTGTAAAACAATGGAAAAATCCACTTATTTTGCTGATTATCAAACGGTTTTTGTGATTGCTCAGGGTATTTCCCTATTATTCATATTCACTACCAGAATACTCTCCCTAGTTACAGAATCCCAGAAGGATTCCCCCAATCATATAACCCTAAACCAATGAGAAGCCTCAAAACAGACATGACTTGGTGTAAATAGGACTCATCTGTTGCTAGGAAGATGCTAGCAAAGTCAAGCTGATTGGTCGAGATTCATTTAGTGTTGAATGTTTAGTGTTGGGAGTTTCAAATGCATTCAGACATTCAGAAACTGGTTCTGTAACTGTAATTACTATTTTCTCAAAAGTAGCATTTCCAGATTAGCGACATACAAAGTGATGTAACCCAGTCCATTTTCATGCTATAACCATGTATTATACCTAACGTTGAAGCATATTCAATTCTCTTTCCAAATATATCAATATCTCAGTATATCAAATTTCTTCCTTAATCCGTATTATGCTGGAGCGGGTCACATATTATATACTATACAGAAATAATATGCTCTGATTGGTTTACTATTCTTATTATTTGAGTATAAACTACACGGAGGACAAAGCAAAAAAGCAGACATAATCATGACAGAGGCAGATGAGCTCTGCGCTGAGTTCTGTGAGCGGGTGCATAAGCGCTGTGTAAAAGGTGGGTTTCCTCCGGGTACTCCAGTTTCCTCCCACAGTCCACAGACATGCACATTAGGTTAATTAGCTGTTCCAGATTGACCCTAGGTGTGAGTGTGAATGGCTGTATGTGTTGCCCCACAATAGATTGGCGAGCTGCTCAGGGTCGGTTGAGATAGGCTCCAGCATCCCCTTGACCCTAATAGGAGTAAGTGGTTTAGCAAATGAGTGAGTGCGGTGAGTTCCGCATGTGTACTGTTGGCTTAAGTACAGCAGGATTGATGTGTAAAGGTGTTGATGTTGCCAGTTCCAAGAGACTGTGACAAACTGTGAGTCAACCCTTTTGATTCAAGCATTATTCACTTAGGATAATGTGCAAAGTTTAAAGATAGCGAGATTGTACCATTTCCATATAGCATATACTAATAGACATTTTTAATTCAAGAGATTTTCTCAGTACTGATTGGTGGAAAGCCATCAAATAAGTTGAATAAATATTATACATCATACAGCTGTATGCACAGTAACATGACTGTGTACTTTGTTTACATTATTTACTAATAATGAAGCAATTGTAAAATTTGGCATTCTTATGATAGAGAATTATTCGTTCTTGGCCTTTGGCCTTGGCAGGTAACAACCCCTCACATGAATAATTATCTATTTCATACTTGACTATGAGCATCAAATGATGCACTACACCACTTTATATTGCCCCTCAGCAATGTGTGTCTCGGGCCAGAAACATCATTAAGGACGCCTCACACCCCCACCACGGACTTTTTTCACTTCTGCCCTCCG
>JAQMYF010000022.1:35106674-35125179 GCA_030014195.1 Neosilurus mollespiculum | reverse complement strand
AGCTGTCCAGGGTGTACCCCGCCCTCGCCCAGAGTCGGCTGAGATGGGCGCCAGCCTCCCCAGGACCCTAATTAGGAATAAGCGGTTCAGAAAATGAATGAAGTTTTATTGATTTTTTTATGTCTATCTGTTTATTCCATAAATATCTTATCTTTCACCTACTGTATAATAAAACACTGATATGACTTTAAACTCACTGTGTTGCCCTGTAACGGACTGGTGAGCTGTTCAGGGTGTACCCCGCCCTCGCCCAGTGTTGGCTGAGATAGGCTCCAGTCTCCTCACAGCCCTAGTAGAAGTAAGCGGCTTGGAAATGAATGAATAAATAAATAAACTATTATGGTATACGGCTTTCATATAATATGGAGGATTATTCTGTCTCAGACGGTGTTATCCGCCTCGATAACAACCGCTTGACCGAATTCTCGATGTCCCGCCCCCCTCGTTCAACAATCGCAGAATAACACATGACATGTTAAACAGTGTAACTGCTGCTGTTAAACAGACGAAATGTTAAAGGAAAATAACCAACATTTGGCTGGTAAGAGTGACTGCAGGTTCACGCCGGGCCACATCGCAAGACCCGTGTGGATTATCTTTTATTTGTTTCTTTATTTTTCTTGTAACAGCACATCCAATACGCTAATGTTTTACTCCTGACTGCAAAAACACGAGATAAAACGAAAAGCACCTGGTTCACAAGTTTATACACGGCGTGTGAAAGAATTCGGGTGATGTGCGGCGTTACTGTGGTGGTTTAAACGGCGGGAACACAGACTGGATGACTGACAATTTGGTTTAATGGTGATGGGTGAGAGCTTTTTATCACGTGTGTCCTGTGTGAGGCTTGTTTTCATTTTTAAAAAGATGAAGAAGTTTAGACTTCACTCACTTAGTAGACCATCCCTGCCACTTCAGCAGATACTCCACATTTCCCTGAGAGAGAGAGAGAGAGAGAGGGGGAGAGAGAGAGAGTGAGAGAGAGAGAGAGAGAGAGAGAGAGCAAGAGAGAGAGAGAGAGAGAGAGAGAGAGAGAGAGAACAGGACATGCCGGTGAGGGAACCTGTAAATGTTTGATGTGCTGTTCATTAATTTAACTTTATAATCACTGGCAAACCACTGTTGTATAAGAGGAATAGCACACACTGTTATATGAAAACAGTGTGTGTGTGTGTGTGTGTGTGTGTGTGTGTGTGTGTGTGTGTGTGTGTGTGTGTGTGTGTTCGTGTGTGTGTATGTGTGTGTGTGATGCAACACATAAAAAAGTGCAGTGCCACTACTCCTGAAGTGCATTATTTTTGTATAATGATATGATCTGGATTGTGTTATTCTCTCTCTCTCTCTCTCTCTCTCTCTCTCTCTCCCTCTCTCTCTCTCTCTCTCTTTCTCTCTCAAAAAAAGCAGGTTCTCATTTCACAGAGACCCCTGGAAACAACTTCCTCTGTCCCAAAGCATTTCCTGTGCTGGGAAATTTTCCTAAAGCATCGTTACTGCTCCAAAATGCTTACCAAACCTCTGAATGACAAAAAAAACGCCTTTCTCCTGTGTCCATTTATTTTCCCTTTTAAAAACAACCGTGAATGAAAGTCATTAATGGCCAGATCCTGAAACACATGAGCCCTGGCCCCTGGCGTGGAATTCTCGGGCACATGGTTAACAGATTCGTGCATGCAAACACCGAGAGAGGATGTGAAGAAAGAACAATTTATTAATTCCTAGCAGTTGGCCAGTCATTTGTCAGACTGACTGCTCACTTGGTTTCTGCAGGCGTGAAATGCAGAACGGTGCCTGATGCAGTTTCATGTCCGGTTGCAGCACGTACGGCAAGCAAAAATAAAGAGAGGTGCTACAGTATCTTTTTTTGTGATCTTGATTTATTTCCAAATAATATGCAGCTCATCACTGACATGTTCATTTGCCGAACCGTTTAATCCTATTAGGGTTGCGGGGAGGTTGGTGTCTATCTCAGCCGACACTGGCCAAAAGTGGTATGCATGTCTTTGGTCTGAGGGAGGAAACCAGACCATCCAGAGGAAGCCTATGCAAGCATGGGGACTACATGCAAACTCTACAGAGAAACACCCGAGCTTTGGACTCGAATGCAGGTCCTTCTTCTCTGAGGCGGATATGCTAACCACTATGCTACCGAATATGTTGCTCATCCAAAAACCAATTACTTTAAAAAAAAATGCATAAACTGCTTGCAAGAGAATTTATAAAAGAAAGCAGGCACTTAAAATATGTTGTCTAGAATTTCTGTAACTGTGGCAGAAATATTTTGTTCAGTTCGGCTTATAAAAAGCTCTTACACACCTATTAAGTACAATTAAGTACAAGATCAATAAAGCCTAACAGCAGGTAGTCGCTATTACTACAGACTGCGATCAAAAATCTCCACAGCCACATAACTCTTTAAATTTCAGGTTTTAGTGACATTAAGATAAAACCAACAAACGGATCATTATTAAGAAGAAAAATAACAGAAATACAAAAACATGCTACACCCTCCTGATTAGCACTCTACACCACTGCCCAGGGCATTTATTACAATGAACAATGCTGCATTCCAGACAAGTTTGTAACTCTGACCACCGACTACAGTCTTAAAAAATAAAGCACATAATTTACCCCTTTAGGGGTTTTACAGTCTGTCATTGGGGCAGTAATCTCCAAGGAATTTATTTGTACCCATAATATACTGCTCGAGAACATATGCAGCTGGACCTTAATTCAGCGTCATGAGTACATTTGTGCAGGCTGTACCTTATGAGACAGAACTAGACTCCTGCTGTACCCCGGTTTCTGACAATGGACGAAAAACCAAAAGAAAATAACCATTTTGCCGAATTTGCCGAACCGCTTAATCCAATTATTAGGGTCGTGTCCTTTAGCCAACACTGGGCGAAGGCAGGGTACACTCTGTACAGTCCTCCAGACCATCGTGGTGCCAACACACACACAATCATTCATACCTAGGGGTAATCTGGAACAGTCAATTAAGCTAAGGTGCATGTCTTTGGACTGTGGTAGGAAACCGAAGTTCCTGGAAGAGACCCACACAAGCACAGGAAGAACATGCAAGCACAACTCAGAAATGTCTGAGCCTTAAAATCAGGACCTTCTTGCTGTGAGTTGCTAACCCCTACGCCATCGTGCCACCCGAAAACAAGCCGATTTCTCCTCAAGAACTCAGGATGGTCTCATGACCTCTCGGTTCAGCAAGTAACAGCAATTCAACATGGCTGCCCAATTTTTTTTTCACTATTGAGATAGAATGCTACAACTGGCAACCGCAACACAGCTATACACTGGAACCCAACAGGGCGAACAACTTTGTTAAAGGAAAGGGCCTCTTTTTCACCACCGACAGACTACAGACTACTACAATATTATTATAAGTGTCTGATAACATGGAAAGGATCTCTACAGAGATACACCCATGTCTGTTTACCTCAGTAATTGCAAAGAACACAGTAGAAAACCAGAGGGGAATTCAGAATGCAAAGTAGTGCAAAGTAGTGCTAGTAATGCAAAGTAACTCCGCCCTGCAGCATGGATAATGTAGCAAATCGGCCCTGTATGTGTACTGGTTTTAATTACCCATGTGCTTATCTTATATGTTCTATAGTACTAGATGTCACCAAATAAGGGGAAAAAACTCTCGTTTGAAGGTTTTACAAGATGGCTGGGGTTTAACATGGTAATGGTCTCATTTGAAAGTCCATATGTGGCGTCCTATCAGTGTTCCATAGAAACTTGTCTATCAGCACCAGTTTTCAAGTTATTAGCACTCTATTGCCAAAACTTTGAGACCTTGCTCTGACCTTCACCTTTGACCTTGAATTTTAAAATCGAGGCATCTCTGGGACTTGGGCAGTGTAGTGTCCCCACCAAGGATGGTGCAAACCCACCTATGCATGGGTGTGGTCAGGATATTGTTCAAAGACAAACAAATAAACAAACAAACAGTCAAACAAACATTGGTGATTACAATACTTTTACTAAAATTATGTTTTGGGTGGTGGTAATGACTGTTCAGTGCATGTAGTCGATTATCACACTGGAGGCTGTTTTCTGATGTTTACAAAAGGAGAAGGCACACAGACTTCATGAAGAAATCGATGTTCAAAGTAGTACCGCAAGTTCCTTTGCTATTTAGAAACAGACTTCTTCATGAATTATGCATGACTTCACGATCTCCATTGTACTTCCCAGTTTAAGCGTTTAGCAAATGTCTTTATCCAGAATGATTTACAGTATAGCAGTGCTTTGGAGTAACTCATCACATCCACATGCTAGGTCATTAAAAGAGATTAAAAGTACAGTTGAGACCATTTGGTGAATACCAGTCATTTTAAAGGCTTTAGGAATTACATTTTTGGTATTAAAAGAATATAAAAGATAAAGAAAGTGAGCCAACACAAACCCATATATTCAGCAAAATAAAACTAATCATTCAATTATATCTAAAGAAATGGCACAGAATAAATAGAGGCTAAGTCGTTCTGTCTGTGCAGAGCCATAATCCCTGTATAAACACTTCATCTGCTAAAAGATGTAGTGCTTGCTTTTATTTTGAATATTATATATTGTTAGAGACTTTTTTTCAGCATGCAAGTGAGTCAAAATACATCCACTTCTGTTTATTAGGCTTTACTTTGATTGTTCATTTCATGTTCTGAGCTATTTGTGCACGTGACCTTTTACGGGGTGTGTGGGCGTGTTCAAACAGCAGTTATCAGGAGAAAGCTTTGTTTTTTCTTCCACAGGGAATCAGCTTATGCATGTGAGTTCAAACAAAATTAGCCTTCCTAAAACTTCCCTACACACCAAAAACACTTATCTAGCAATTTATTTGGGCATCTTAAGCAAAGTGTACCAACAACAGCAAAGACATTTTAAAGCTTAGTAGTTAAAAATTGATCTGTGTCATATTAAACTAGCTGTTTTTCAAGGTTTTGGCATCGAGATTTGAAAATGGTATGTGTAACTTGCAAATACAAAGGAAATTAATTAAACGCACAGTGAACTAGTGGAAGACGCCAGGGGGCAAATCCAAATAGCATGAAGGTGTGAAAGAATACGTATACAGGAATAAACTGAAATTCCCAGCAGCCCCCTGAGAGAAGAATCTGTAACTGCCATTAAAGGTGCTGCCGTAAACACAGGCTGTAATTACTTTCACTTGTCTATCACCTTAATGATTGACAGGTTAAAAAAATTCCATGTTGGGCCCCGAGGCTTAATAGCGTTAATCAGATCTGTCAGCTTTTACATTGAAACAATATATAACCATAGTTCAATAACAAGGAATAATATCCTGAGGGGAAAAGCTTCGTTCACACTTTCCAAAGAAATGATGACACCTACAAAGTATTATTCAAACAAAATACGGCGTTAATTAAACTGTAGTGAATGTACGCTTTATATGGTGCAAACAGCTAGACTAGGAAGTGTTTGGGCTTTTAGCAGGTTGTATCACTGGATAAAAACCTCCTCTTTCAGATCAAAACTTTACTGATACTACACTGGAATGTTACTGGTCCGGTTCACTGGGACACACCTTACACCACAAGCGTCAAGTCCCAACCGGGAGTTCACTGATATAACCTTGATCCTTGTTGATTAAAAAGGTGTGTAGAGAAGAATTGAGTTATTTAAAGAAGAAAAGGAAATCAATCAAATCAGTCAATCAGGCAGGAAGTCTTTTGTAGTAACGGTGTGGCGATAAATAGACACACACAGTAGATAAATATAACATAATCACTACACTTCAGTGTAGGCAAGGATAAAAGACAGGATGGAGCAGCACACTGCACTGCGTTCTCTCAGATCCCCTAGCACTGCTGAGTCCCTCCTTCTACCAAGGGTCAAGAGAAAGACACATCTAAACTCTTCTCTGTTTTGGCTCCAAGATGGTGGAATGAACTTCCTCTGGATGTCCGGACAGCTGAGTCACTGGGTGTCTTCAATCAATGGCTGAAAACCGTTTTTCGGCAATACTTAGATTAGCAGTATGTTTTACACACACACACACACACACACACACACACACACACACACACACACACACACACACAAAAAAAACAAAAAACAAAAAAACATGCACACACAACACCTACCCACTGAGTTTGACTGATGTATACTTTGTCTGTGTCCTGATGAACCAGTATAAGAATATATTCACTGGTAGTGACTTGAAAGCACTTCTGAAGTCATGGATAAGAGCATCTGCTAAATGCTGTCGATGTAAATGTAAATGAAAGGATCCATTGGGCCTGTGTCTTCTAAAATTACTGCAAGCTCACCATCTAAGCATACTTTCCGCCCCTTTTAAGGTTACAATCGAACCGAGTAGGCACTTGGGGGAGTTGTGGATGGTTTATTTTTAGCTGGGACTTGATCCATTTTTGAACTCGTGTAGGTCAGATTGAACTAAGATCGAATGAATTTTGGCAGATCCATCCCAAACACATGAACTAACTTATAAATAAAGAACTATAAAGAAAACTGAACATGCAACCCATCAAAACGAATCACATCTTGTTTGGTGTCTTTTTGTTTTCATAAGAAATTGCATAACAATCTCAAAAGCCTGCCGAAAAATCCATAACACTCAATTTACATACTTAAGTACTTGTACTTGCTATTTTGAGTGCTTGAGTGTATTCACATTATTGTGATGTATTCCAGAATGCAGTGCACTATTAATTCCTGATTGATGACGTACTTAAAATGGTAAGTGCACACTTCACACACTTCACCGTTTACAAATGGAAGGGGTGGGGCTTTTAAACTTTGAGAAAATGCCAGCTGAAAAGACACACAAGAGATGAAAACTTTTTACAAACAAGTGAGCAACAAACTGCAAAAAATGTTTAGCAGGTCATGCTAAAATGGTGAGAATGGCCGATGGTGAGATCATCATCAGTATAAAGATGTAATTTCTGCTAAGTATGTGAACTGGAGTGTTTGATCTGTCAAAATGTGCGGCCTGCACCGGTTCGAACATAGCATGCATGGTGTACTACATCAAATCATACTAAAAGTAGTAAGCCGTTAGCGCCCGAATGGAATAATGCATTGATAAAGGCTTGAATATTAATTCATTTTAAAATATACTAGCGTATAGTGGTATAGTGGTTAGTATGTCCATCTCACAACAATATGGTCCTGGGTTCGAGTCCCAGGCTCGGGCTTTTCTCCATGGAGTTTGCATGTTCTCCCCCATGCTTGTGCGAGTCTCCTCTGGGTACTTCAGTTTCCTCCAACAGTCCAAAGACATGCATGTTCGGCTAATCGGCTGTTCCAAATCGCTCCTAGGTTTGAGTGTGAATGATTGTGTGTTGGTCCTGTGATGGGCTGGCACCCCACCTTTGCCCAGTGTTGGCTGAGATAGGCTCCAGCCTCCTCGCAACCCAAATAGGAGTAAGCAGTTTGGCACCCAACTGTACTGAGTAGGGTGCTCAAGTGATTTGAACCAATGTGCCCAGCTTATATGAGTAGGGCTGACGGACCAATAGGCTGTCCCACCAATGCCACCTCATGGAACATAGAGTCATCCCCTGACAGAAGCTAGTTCGGCTCAGCTAGTTAGCGATGTGCTACACGAGCACAGATGCATCGGGGAAAAAACAACAACAACAACAACAACAACAACATCATAATCGTATTATTACACATCGCACAGAGCTTGATGTTTTGGAGAGCTGACCTGCTGGACATAAAAGATTAAAGCCCTGCCGCATCGCTCTTCCAGAGCATCTCATAGATGAACTAAAGGATAAATCGTGCTGATAAATCTTCCTATCAGTAAAGACTCAAAGAGAATTGTGGGAAATAAACCGTGACATAAATGTACCATAAAAGGTAATCTTGTAATCCTTATCTCTAAAGCATTAAATCGGCTTCTAACCAGTAACCAATACAGATTCATTTCAAATCAGACTAATTACACCCTGCAGTCTCTTGCCCGTAATGACTTCAGTTAATTAAACACATTCCAGACTGATTAAACCAGTCCTGAAATATATAAAAAAAACAGGCGAAATCTGTTTTTCGGCATCACTGAAGAGAACGAAGATGGGTAATAAGCAAGTATGTGTACTGATACATGGCCTAGGCTTCCTGATAAGTGTGACAAGAAGCCCCATGTACCTCTTGAGCTGGAGTGGACACTGTAAAAGGCAGCGGGGGGAGGACAAAATCCCCACAGGCCCCTGCGGAGAAAAGGCTCTTTTCAGGTCTTTGTGGTTCCGGCTAAAAGACCCGTGTGTCAGCTTATGCCAAGCTTTTGTGCTTTCTCATTTAGTCCACAAAGCAAGCATGAAAGTACCACATACACACGGTGCAAGAGATTCTTCAGGATGTCCGATTTGATGTGTGATCGTCAAGACTCTTCTCTCGGTCTCAACATCCCTTCTTTAAACCGAACACGACTCTGCTGTAGCGCTAACAACCTCTGACCTTTGGATAAGCAGGAAACCAATTGTAACAAGTCCCCATTGGCTCGGGAGGCGTCGCATAGCAACCCCTCCCAGGGGAAGATGTGCTATCCCTGTCTTGCCGCAGGCCATGATTTCCATGGAAACGACACTGAATCGCAACACGACGGGACAAGTCTGCTGTCGTTGGACACTTTGCAATAACCGCTGGAGGATCACAAGGCATTACTAGGAAGTAGCAGCACTCGACTGTAAACACAACAGATACTTATATATTCATGCATTGTATACTGTTGGATTATTTTGATTCTGTCTATAGTTAGACTATGACATGGATATTTAGATTTAGTATATTCTACACAGAGATGCCGCAATCTGATTGGTTCGCTCTCTCGGAATAAGTTACAGTTTTGCACCGAGCGCGAGTCGGATGTCAGTGTATAGCTGTGGATGACTACTCAATCCAGTGACATAATTGTTTTAGTATATACTACACAGGAACATCAGCACAAAAAACAACAACAAAAAAAACCCCTAAAATGAGATTTATTTATTTTTATTGATTTTTAATCAGGACGAACGCATGTGAGCTCCCGGTGTGTGCCAGTACAGAGCCCAAGAGCTTTGAGGCGTCTCTTTAAACCCTTTACAGAGTTTTGGTAGTACTATACACAAACATAAAGAAAAGCAAACTAAAACAGTAATTTTCTAGTTTAAAAATTTTTATAACTTAGACTGATTAGATGAGCTGTATGCTTTTGGACGAGTTAATACCGGCTATGTGTATTTTAAACACAACCATTTAGAGGTGGGTAGGTATGGCACAGGACTTGGCTGAGAGTCTTGACAAGAAGTGGCCACTGACAGCAGCAGACAGAGAGAGCGTGCTTGAGAAACGCTTTCGAGAGGAGGAACTCAACCTAAATCTAAAATGATTGGTCCAAAAGTATTGGTAATTGTTTTTAATAATATATTTTTAGAATAATAAAAGTATAGTGTCACTAATAATAATTATATATTAGTAAATCAGACCAATTAGGCCAACCTAGGAAAAGATGTCAGAAATTTAATTCCCAATAGTATTTTGTGCACAATTACCTAATCTGGCCATTTGGAGTAGACATTTGACCTAATGTGCATGTCTTTGGACTGTCAGAGGAAACAGAGCCCCCAGAGGAAAGACAGATAGGCCCTGGTCAGCTGCCGGGTGTGAACCCAGAACCTTCTCACTGTGAAACCGCTCATGCTTTACAATCCTGTAGTGTGGCGTGGGATGAGTTCCTCTATCTCCTGGGATAGTAATGTGCATATACACCCATGATCTCTCTCTCTCTCAAACACACACACACACACACACACACACACACACACACCCCGAATCCCCCAGCCCTCAGAAAACCAAGCACTCCACAAGATTAATTCCTCTCATTTTCAGCCCACATCCATCTTTAAAAGATCTTTTTGTCTGGCAGAATGCTTCCCTTCATCTCCTGCTCCTTTCATCAAGATGATTAAACCCTGACCAACAGACTGAACGAGACCCAGACTGTGTGGAGAGCACCAGACAGAAATTATCCACTGCACCTCTAGAGACCTGTACAAAAAAAAAAAAGAAAAGAAAAGACACCTCTCTGGTCATTCGACACAGTTAGTCCTTGATGGGAGAATAAAATGAGGGTAAAAAGGCAGCGTGGATACGAGCAGATACGACAGGAATCTCTTTTAAATCCAAGCAGATTCTCGAGTGGTGTCATAGATCTCTTTAAAGTCTAAATATATACACAGCTACAAAAAGCTGTTCGAGTGATACAACAAAAAATACTTCTCTGCTTATTAACCTCTCTCTCTCTCTCTCTCTCTCTCTCTCTCTCTCTCTCTCTGTGGTTTTCTGAAAACAAGACTTTTTAATCGGAGCTACAGGATGAATGATGTTCATACGACACTCAGAAGAACTCAGCTTAACCTTAATGGGTCTGTCAGCTGGATAAAAACCTCAAAAGAGCCACGATTCATGCTGAACTTATCAGATCTTATATAATATTAGTGACACAGTGATAAAGGAAACCCACAGGCATGTGTGCAGGACAAAGTAGATTTTGTTCCTGAGCTATTGATATTTTTGAAATTCATTAATTCATTCATATCAGCATTAATCAGGTAACCAAAAGGTACACTAAAAAGAGTTTTTTTACGGTTGATTTTTTGACATTTTTAAAATCGTGACAGACGCAGGTGAACTCCATGCGTAAGTAAGGAACAGAAGTAAACCATTTACATTTATGGAATTTGGCAGACGCCCTTATCCAGTGCGACTCACATATTTCCACAACTAAGCAGTTGAGGGTTAAGGGTCTTGACCAAGAGCCCAACAGTGGTGGTACTGGGGTTTGAACCCCAGAGCCTTAACCACTGAGCCACCACTGCCTATCAATAACAGTGTGTTTTTACACATTGAAAATCTTAGTATATATGCTACATGGAAAAACGAGGAAAAACAAACTAAAATGAGATTTTTTATGATAAATGTTTCATTTTTAACCATAATAACAGAGAGAGTGACAAACCGTTAGCGTCCATCGTATTGATTCAATCATTATCAACTCGGGATAATGTTTTGTAATCCCCCCGAGATAGAAGACCAATCAATTAGTGTCGGCTTCCACGCGTCTAAGAAAACAATTAGTGTAGCACAATTAGGAGGAGCATTTTCTTGAGTTGCTCAGAAGGCCAACAGTCTCTCGCACAGTGGCTACAGATGGTTCCAACGTAGAATCGGATCTTGTTTTCCATTTGGCTTTTTTCACTGCTGTCATGTTCAGCCTTCTGCATGCCAGTTCTGAAAGGTGGCCATTCCAGTACAGTATATACAGTATATACGTTGCCAAATTTGAGATAATGTTTAAATCAAAACGGCAGATTAAAAAAAAAGATATGCCACGGTCACTGAAACTGCTAGAAATGTAACAAAAAGCCGTTCCAAAAAAGTATGAATATGGCCTTTTTGGGTATTGATTCATTTATTTTATAAGCCACTTAATCCTAATTAGGGTCGCGAGGAGGCCGGCACCCATCACAGCTGACTCTGGGCCAGGGCGGGGTACACAGGGCGGGCAGCCTTTGTGGGTAACAAAATGAAATGTTACTAAAACATGCCTGTATGTCAGTACAGAAAGCAGCGTATCACAAAAAAACCAAAAAACAACACTTTCAGACAAAAAAACAAACAAAAAACAAACAAACAAAAAAAACATGAAGTTTGTTGGGTTTTACTGCAAAAATAAGAGAGCAAGTGCAACAGTCAAAACTTCCAGGAGAACCGTGTCTGTTTCTGTGAGATTTAGACTACGGTTCATTACTGATTATTATTTATTATAAAAAAAATTTATTTATGATAAAACACTGTTTGTTTGTTTATTTATTACTGCCTACTGCTCTTTATATCTACAGCATTTCTTTACAGGTGCATAAGCACATCACAATAATCTTGCATAGTAGTTTATGATGTCACAACACTTAAAAAAAAAAAAAAGATTTGTATGCTAGCAAAACACTCAAAACAAACAAACACAGGACATGGCAACTCAAGTTGAAGCTCAGATATGAATTCCGTGCTCGACATGGACTGTAGTTATCCAGCTGGATGATTAAAACGAGACCAAACACCTTCACATCATCAATAACTCTAAAAACTCATACCCTTTACATCCATGCTTCATTTCGCATTCGACTTCATTTCTTCCCTTCATACACACTTTTTTTTTTTTTTTAAAAGAAGTGGGGTGGTGGTGGTGTTGTGGTGGAGGGGGTTGGTGTGTGTAAGCAAAGCAAATCAAATCTTGATGTTGGGTAATAACAGCGATATTGATTTCACAATGCTGGGAATCGATTTTAACGCTGCTCATAAATTGAGATGGGTGACCATGAATGGTGAATCACACAGTGTGTGTGTGTGTCTCTGTGTGTGTGTGTGTGTGTGTGTGTGTGAGAGAGAGAAAGAGAGAGAGAGTTTTCTCTGCAGCTCCTGCTCTTGTCCTCTAAAGCATTCGCTTCTGGAAGCGTTACACCATCTGTCACCTTAATGAGATATTCACACAGAATAATCTCCTACTCCTGACCAATTTGCGGAACAAAGATCGTATAACATACAAGTGTAATGAAGTCAAGTGTCACATATTTAGCTTTTAAAGAAAAATAAGGGTTAGGAATAGGATCTTAGAATTCTTTACACGGTTTTGCACCACTATATGTGACTTTTTTTCTCTCTCCCTGCTGCCAATTTCTTTTAAACACACACACACACACACACACATACACACACACAAAAAAAAAAAATTAACAATTTATAGTCCAGAAAACATATCTGGAACATATCGGGTGAATACTCGGGCATTTACCAGACATTAAACATCATAGTAAAATTCTTGCTGATGCCCTGTAGCCTTCTCTTCATGCCACCTCAGACAAGCCATTAAAACAGTAATATCATCATGAATACCAGAGCAGTCCTATTCTTTCCTCCATCCAACACTCATCCTTTCCAGGAGATAATTAATCAACAGAATGAAATCCCAGAATGCTAATAAATTACCTTTTCTCTAAGAAATTCTCACAGCTAAATAAATTCATGAAGATCCTCCAACTGATACACACATCCTCCCGACCAAAGCTTTTCAAGAATGTGTCTTAATAAATAATAAATACTTAGAACAGCTTTAACAAGCTAGAATTTAATTATACGGCATTAAAAAAAGAGGAGTTTATGTTCTGTAATTGGTTTGTTTACACTCACTGCAAGTGGTTGAATAAAAAAGGTCACTGCAGATAAAGTGTATACATGCGCTTATCTTTCACAGAAAACTCTGTGTAAACATTTGCTCTGTCAAGACATTTCAGTATCTGGTCTGGTCTAGAAGATTCTATGAGTACTCAGAGTCTGTTCTTCTGTATCCAGGCTTCTGTTCACACCTGGCTCTAAAATGCATCTTGGGTGATTGGATCGAGGCGGACAGCCGAGACACGTCACCCTTTACACCCGCATCCCCGAGAAGTTGGGCTGATCACTTGTGTTTAGATTTCATTACTGCCCACATCACTGCTGCTGGAAGGTCAAAGGTCCTCACGCACTGTTATTATTACCTCGTCCTTGGCGGAGGTATTGTAATCTCTGTTTCAGAGTCCATCTGTTTGTTTGTCTGTGAACAAAATCCTGACCACCCCTTTGCATGGATTTTCACCAAACTTGGTGGGGACATTACTCTACCTGAGTCTCAGAGATGATCTGATTTTGGAATGTCAAGGTCAGAGGTCAAGGTCTGAGCAAGGTCACACAGTTTTGGAGAGAGAGTGCTTATAACTGTGAAGCAAGTGCCCACAGACATGCCGTTACCATGCAAAACTAATAGGAAACCATATATGGACTTTAAAATAATATGATTCTCTTCGATTTGATTTTGGAATGTTAAGGTCAGAGGTCAAGGTCACAAAATTGTAGAGATAGAGTGCGTATAACTTTGAAACAGGTGTCCATAGACACGCCGTTACTATGAAACACTAATAGGAAACCATATAAGGACTTTAAAATGAGATGATTACCTTTGATGTTGAGTGAACGTATAAGGTCAAATCCCAGTGATCTCATAAAACCTTTAAATATATATATTTTTTTGCCAAATTGGTCGTGTCCACTTACTGTAGAACACTGTACGATGAGCAAATAGGTCATTAAAACCAGTACCGATATATACAACCAGTTTGCTAAGTTATCCATGCAATGAAATCCAATTTAGTGTTATTCTTTAGCTAGTAAAGAATATGCTTCAAGAACCAATAAACATGTCCTGGCTATTCCAACTGTTGATGTTGGCAAGACAAAATCATTTCAGATGTGCAGAAGAACATAGAAAAAGTAAAAAACAAAAAGATGATTTATTTTCCCCTCATTGTCAAATGCGCATCAGGACACTTTGTACGAGTGTACAGTACATCAAACATGTGGTCAGACGTATCCCAGACCACTTCAGAAAGTGGTTTCAGTAATCATATTTATCAGACGCGTTTTAAAACCAAGTATAAACAGGATTTTAGTTATTTCTGCCAGACTTGTTCACCGAACTAGTTTGGCCCCTCACTTGAGACCACTTGAGACTGTGTCCAAATGTTTAGTTATAGAACCCACAAAAGATCACAAACACATCTATTTGTTTCCCACTGGACATGTTTTTCCTGAAAGCTAGCAGAGTGCAACAAAAGTGTTCTGAGGAAACAGGATTATGGCAGCTTTAAAATAGGAGTTGCTTAAAAATCGAGTTTTAAGAGTCCCCTGCTGCTCCTAACACACCTTATCTACCCTTCACAGGGTTTCACAACTCATATCAGTAGGATGAAATTTGTTGGAAGTAGAGAACTCTTCAATTCCGGCTGTGTGAGAAACATGAGTTGAGATCCCTTGAGGTATGGCTACAGCTCCTGTTTCATTCAAACTTCAGAGTACATATCAACCATCCATCTTCCTCCGCTTACCCGAGATCGGGTCATAAAGGCAACAGGTCTAGGAGGGAAACCCAGGCATCCCTCTGCCCAGTGATTCTCACATTACATTTACATTAATGGCAGTTGGCAGATGCTCCTTATCCAGAGCATCTTACATTTTATCTGGTTTGAGTGTTAAGGGTCTTGCTGAAGGGTACAACACTGGGAGCTTGGCAGTACTTGGGCTTGAATCTGTGACCATCTGATCAGTAACCCACTGTCCAGCTCTTCCTGGGGGGATCCTGAGGCGTTCCCAGGCCAGACAGGATATATAATCCCTCCAGTTATTTCTGGGTCTACCCCAGGGCCACCTCCCATTTGGACTTGCCTGGGAAACCTCTAAAGAGATGCACCCAGGAGGCATCCTAATCAGATGCCTGAACCACCTCAGCATACTCCTTTCAATGCAGAGGGGCAGCAGTTCTACTTTGAGCTTCCCCTGGATGTCTGAGCTCCTCACCCTATCTCCAAGGCTGAGCACAGACACTGTCTAAGCA
This sequence comes from Neosilurus mollespiculum, assembly GCA_030014195.1. NCBI lineage: Eukaryota > Metazoa > Chordata > Actinopteri > Siluriformes > Plotosidae > Neosilurus > Neosilurus mollespiculum. The sequence goes on along the minus strand of JAQMYF010000022.1, from coordinate 35,109,710 downwards.
AACTCATTTCAGCTGCTTGTAGCTGTGTTCTTTTATTATTTTGGTCACCACCCAAATCTCAAGAGTACATATAAATGGAAAAAATATGAAAGAGCACGGACAACAAATACTGACAACAAGCTATAATTGGTAATTTTCTAATAATCAGAAAACAACACTGCTGGCAAGAAAATCTTAGCATGCAAAAATAAATACATAAGTAAAAAATAAATAAAACCACAAGATTTTTTTCATCTCAATGTGTTCCAAATAACTGCTACTTCAAAGCCTTGGCTTCTGACTTCTTGTTGTGATTTCATTTGCTGTGCATTCCTTCTGAGTGACACCATATTGAAGTGCTTGACTGACTGACACCACCGTCAATATCTTTTGAAAACAAGAGCACTCGGAGCACGTGAACCTCCACCAAGCTCAGCAATCTGATGATCCAAGATGGTGGCGCTTATGGACGCAGTAGCTCACAGCTCTTTCACCTTTTTGAGCATTTTTGGTTGAGCCAACCAAATTTAGTTCTACTACAAGTATAATGACAAGAAAGGTTTCTATTGTTTCCTATTCAATTCTTTTTTTATTCTATTTTTCCAATTCGATCCCCCCAATGATCAAAAATGTAAAAAATTCATCCTATCTTACAATGTTAAAGAATGCTTAAAAAATTGCTGAATCCAGAATGTGATCCAGAACATCTCCAAAATCTAATAGAGTCTTCCTTGTCCAACATTTCATGAAAATCCGTGCATAAACGTTCGGTAATCATGCTATACAAACCGAGAGTAAAACATAGCCCCCTTGGTGGAGGCAATTACGCCACGTATACTATGTACACACATACAGTAATTCAGTGTATAAAGTGGTACATAAACAGCAATGCAGTGATGCTTCATCCTCCATAAAACTCATTCTAACATGGCATTCTAACACATCACACATGCTGAAATATCAATTTCCTCATTTTATTCAAAAGAAATTGGCAGCAGTCCCCAAGTGTTGACACAATGTCCCAGGGTTTGCATGTGTGTGTGCTTGTCTAATGCCATGACATGTCTCTCAACACTATTATTATCTCATGCCTAACCCTACCAACAGTTCCTTTTTTCTCTACTCCAAGGGTTTCCACATTTACACACCCAATCCATCCTGCTGTCTAAAAACACAGCACTGCTAAACCATAGCGATGGTACTACGTTGCAGCAACGCAGGCTCCAATTTGTTTAGAATAAAAAAGGGCTGTAAAATGTTCACTGCCATCAAAGTGGAGGAAAGACAGGAGAAGAGATAGCCTCATAAAAGGTCAGGATTTGAGGGGACGGCACGGCAGGAAGCACTCACAAAAGGGCACATAAAGAATTCAACAGCCATTATAAAACAGATAGGGGTGAGATGTGAAAGAGAGATGTGAGAGGAAAAGGCAGAGAGAGAGAGAGAGAGAGAGAGAGAGAGAGAGAGAGAGAGAGAGAGAGAGAGCTAAAGAGCAAACAATAGAAACAGTTACTTGCTAAAGAGGAACACCTTTATTTAATCCTCGATTTGAGTAACTCAACTCAAAAGGAACTCATTATCAGATCTGAGAATAAATTATTCTGAATTATTAAAAACACACACACATACATACACACACACACACACACACACACACACACAGCAACCAGGATACCTCAGAAAAGTGTATAGTAGCATAACACATCTCGATGTTGATATTATAATGTCATATTATAGTATTAACAGCAGTCTTCAAGAGCCAGAACTATTATTATTAGGCTCATTTATTTATTTATTATTAATATTAGCATTTAAAAAAAATTATTATTTGCAATGATGTTTACTTTAAAAAAAAGGTGAAATTTTATGGTTTTTTTTGTGTATAATAGGAATAAAACACTGGTTGATATTTTAAATAATTCACTTCAGGGTAGTAACTGATCATACACCTCACTTTTGTCTTTTTATAACATCATCCTCTGTCATTTTATATTGCTCAGTGATTAATGCTGTACCATACCAAACAATAAAAATAGACCACAGTGGTCTAGACGCTCCCGCCAAAAGGACCATTTCATAATATGCAAATATGAAACGAGCATAGCAAGTTTGAAAGCCCCAGCTTCAGTGTGTGGCAAGTAAATGTCCGGAAACTAAAGTGTGACGGCCAGACAGCCAGTAGGAACCCATTCCTATAGCTCTCGAGGAGTGGGAGCTAAAAAGTTGGAAAAAACTATATATATACACACAGTACTGTGCAAAAGTCTTAGGCACCCTAATTTTTAAGTATAAACTTTGTTATAGATTTTTATTTTTTAATTTGTATATTAGCAGGTTGGTACAAACAACACTTTAGATTTCCAAGCATTAGTTTTCCAGCACAAAATGAAATTTTTCATTAAAAAAAAGTTTGTACAGTGCGTTAATAAAGAAAGCAACATATTACGTATAAAAGACCACTTTTCAGATAAAAATATAATGAGTCCTGGGGCTGGTTCTGTAGGACACTCGGTAGATACTGTACTTATAAAACTGCACAAACTCTACCTGATGCTATTATATTTTTAAAGCAAAAAGTCATCACACCTAATATTATAAAATATTTGTTTCATTTATTACTGGTTACTGTGATTTATAGAACTTTAATGTAGAGATGTGTGTGTGACCCATCTCTAGAGATGTGTGTGTGACTGTAAGTCACACAGTCCAGTTTTGAACTATAAGTAAGAATAAGAAACAGTTGTCGGAAATAAGCCTGATTCGAACACACACACACACACACACACACACACACACACACACACACACATACTGGATATAGGTTAGTGGTTTCCTCTCAGCTTTCAATCAAAGTAGGCTGTGTGTCACATCTTTTCTTTTATCTTTATTCATCAGACACGCCCCTAAACAAAGCAAAGATCATATACGGATTGTCCCTGAACTTTCTCAGATTCTTAACACACTGTTTACCCAAAAGTACCCACCGGTTTGCCACATGAAGGAAACTCCTACATTTTTACTGAGCGTTCTGACAGGGGGGGGGGGGGGGGGGGGGGC
>JAQMYF010000022.1:35085571-35095609 GCA_030014195.1 Neosilurus mollespiculum | reverse complement strand
TGTATATATAAAACAATTGCTGGATGAGCATAACAAATTCTCCCTAATTCTCCCATGGTTTAATGAAGCAGCACTTTATTAAAAACATTTTTAATATATTTAATTTATATTGAATATAAATTCTTTCCGTTTTTATTCTGATATTAATCTTTTACTTTTTTCGAAACAGAGTTTTGACAGATGGTAATTTTAGCCCAGGTCGTAGGGAAATACTATCAGAATGTATTCACTGATTGTGATTTTGAAGCACTTATCTAAGTCATTGTGGATAAGGGCATCTGCTGAACGCTGTAATTGAATTAATTGAATCGTGACAACATTAATAAAACATCTAACAGTTTATTTTATTTAAATATTGCTTACTAGTACAAATAACCTGCAAAAATATACCAAATATATTAATAAAAATAAAATCTATTGTAAGCCTTTATTTCAGCACTAGTGCATTGCATGGCTGAGAAAACCTGAATTATTGGACACATTGGTTTGTCTTTGGTTGGACCAATGGTTCTTAGTCTTTTTACAGGGACTCCTCAGCACTCCTACACTTCACCCATATCTCCATGTGAAATCAGCAAGCACCCAGCACAGAAAGGTAATTCTCCCAAACTTCATGACAAGAAGCAGAGTAAACCCAGGACACACACTTCCAGTACTTTTTACAGGATGGAGTAATTGATGACGCTGGACGCAAAATTCCACTGCTTTCCCTCAGTAGGTACGTAAATTTAATCTGTATAAAGTTTTCAAAGGTCTTTTGTTATTATTATTATTAAAAAGAAACAAAGGAGTTTTAAGAAAAATCATTATTAGCCCATGTTTGTGTTTATAATATTACAATTCTTAGCTTAGAGCGAAATAAAAGTCATTCCTTTCAAACTCTCCTGCTACACATGAAAATATGTATATTTTCATCATCTAGTGGTTTTGACTTACATTTTTGTACATGCAAACTGCTAAAATATGCTTGATAGTTTGCATCAGCTAGTGAGAGTGAGAAATCACAAGAATAGGATGTGAATTCCTCAGTTCAAAAAAGGCAAGCTAATGACAATAATATAAAATTAATATACAGAAATAAACTATTGACCTTATGAATAAAATAAAACTAGCCACATCTATAAATCATATGCGGCTCCATTTACATACATCACACAAGAGTTCACTCATACATATGAAAGAAAGAAATACTGCGCCGTGTATTCATATGCAAATTAGTTCCATGTTGATGCCGAAAACACGATACTGACATGCAACTTTTCGCCACCTTTCGCATAAGAACGTCACCCCCCGTGATGAGTTATTGCTTGTTTTTATTTTATACATAAAAAAGGGTCATGAAACAGCACGTTCTAGAAACAGACATAAACCATGCTTGAATTTTTTTTAATTACGTTTAGGTTTAACTTCCTTTTAATTGTGGCGTGTACTGGACAGTCCTCCCTAATGCTAACTCTCACAGAGCTACTGTAACTTCTAAGGCGGAGCTTTGTCTGCATGGGTGGGTTGAAGTAGTGAAAAAATCCTTCAAATCTTATTTAACTTTTAAAGATCTTGTTCAAAGGTGATAAATGCTTCCGAATGTACCTTTAACACCACATACAGTCTATATCATAAATAAAACCATCATTTTATGAGACGCTCATTAATTTCAGGGGCAATAAAAAAATGAAAGAACGAACAGCGCAAGCCCCTTTACCTGCTCCTGAGTAGGGCAACAAAGCCACAAATGCTTTAGCAAATATTACAAGCTTTTGTGTGACAGCCAGGCTAAGCGTTTATCAAGATGAATGAAAGCGCGAGTGTGCAAAAGAAGGCTACAGTGATGCATGTAACAAAAGGGGGGAAATAATAATAAAGCTGCATGGTGCTTTATCTGATCTGGTGCGTTATATCAGTGGTCGCTCAGTGATTTGATCTGTGTGTCACATGTACTATATCACACGACATTGTCACTTCTACTAATGGCGGGTTTTTTTAGGTAAAGGGCCTATTTTGAGAATATTTTACCTCACTTCATCATCAGTTCTGGAGAAAGGCTGCTGCTATTTTAATTAAGAACATAACATCTACATCTTCCCTTCACAAGCTCCGCCCCCAGATTCAAGGATGTGTACTGCCAAGGCAACACCACCTAATAATGACTCCTTCATATCCCCTCCCTCCAGCCAATCAGCTACAGGATGTATTTACACTACTCTGAAGCAAAAAACAACCCCATTGCTTGGCTTGGAACAGTGGATTTGATTGGCTGAAATAGTGTTGTGTGGCTCGCTCTGAGCACCTCTGTTTGTTTTTGATCTGCAGAGCCAGGGCTGTGTTTACTCAGACAGAATGGACACCTGGCAGGACATCAGGTAACTAAATTTGACAAAAAGTGTATTGGATAAGAAGTGATGAGTGCTCCTTTTAAAGAAATAAAAAGGTTTAACATTTTAGGCTTCTGTCATTTGTTTTTTAATAAATACATTTTAGGCCACTGTGATCTGATCACAAACAAAACAGCAAAGCAAAGGCGCTCGAGTCAGCTGTTTTCACCGTGTGAACTCAGGAATTCAGAAACTCTGTCAGGCTACAAATCAGTGGCAAACACAATATAACACTAGTGTAAACATGAACATCGAGGAGTTAGTGAACATCAGATACATCAGCACACTCGTTGCAACTCACAATGAAATAGATATAATCTTTTGCAAATATACAGTCACTAAAGAGATGTGTGTGTGTGTGTGTGTGTGTGTGGGTGTGTGTGTGTGTGTGTGTTAGGCGTGCAGCTCTGTTCATGTGTTTGATGAAGTGTATATCCAGCATGCATGTTTGTGCAAGCGTGTACGGGTGTGTGCATTCATGCACGCAAGTGTGTATGGGGGTGGATGCTTTAATTGGCAACATCAGAAAGTGAGAGAGGAAGGTGGTGGATGGTATGGTGAGTAAAACAAAGACAAATCTCAAACACATGAATGTGATGTTATCTTGTAATGTCATGTCTATTTTAAGCAAGTTTTCTCAAATCCCCTGCAGCAGCAATGTCACCTCGACAGCCCTGCAAATCTCCTATACAGATTAAAGGTGCAATAGACTTTTTTCTTTTTTGCATAAATTATACCGTAAAACATGATAAAAAAAATTATTAAAATGGTTTAAGAGATCATCTCGGAGCAACCGTCTGGGAAAACCAATCGGGAAAACTGCTGGTTTGGAATGCTTGCTTGTTTTGATCCGCCTCTTTTACAGACTCTACGGGCCACGGAATATCCTGGAGGCGGAGCTTTGTGAAGATGGATGTGATTGGCTCAATATGTTAAAAAACACATTTGAATGTCCAACCCACGTATTTAACCATTAGAGACCTAATCTTATCTAACACACCTTTAGAGTGTGTTTATACTGCAGTGTGTACTCACACTGTAACTATAACTCACTCAGCACTATAGCACTATAACTCACTCCCTCATTTGCCAAACCGCTTAATCCTATCAGGGTCGCGGTGAGGCTGGAGCCCATCTTAGCCGACACTGGGCAAAGGCTGGGTTTACTCTGAACAGCTTGCCAGACCATTGCAGGACCAACACACACTCAATAATTCACACTCACATCCACACCTAGGGTCAATTTGGAACAGCCAATTAGCTTAATGTGCATGTCTTTGGACTATGGGAGGAAACCAGAGTACTTAGAGGAAACCCACACAAGCATGTGGAGAACATGCAAACTCCACACAGAAATGCACGAGCCCAGAATCGGAACCCAGGTCTTCCAGCTGTGAGGTGGACGTTCTGACCGCTACTCCACCGTGCTGCCAGCACTATAACTGATTAACAGATTTAAAAGAGGAAACAAGAAACAGTGTGTAAAGCTCCTGTGAAAAAAAACAAACAAAATCATTAGGTGGTGATGTCACAGGGTTTGTAGACAATGTGATACACTGGCGGGACACAGTGACAGAGAGACACGGGGTCCGGCCGCCGAGTGGTCAGCCCATTATAAACCCTAAAACCAGGCTTTAGGTATGAGTTTTCTCAGAATTTTCATGCTTCCAGAACTGGACTACACACCCAGGATGCACTCTATAAACCATCACTCAATACGTCATGTCAAAATGAGAATTAAAATATTTCATCTCCTCGGTCTGGATTTCGTAATTTCGCATGATGTCTCGGAGCCGGTTACCACACCCATTAATCTCAAAGTGATGGATTCCTTTCACTGGCTTTTTGGCTTTGCTTTCACACTGCACAAACAGTGATAAAAGAATGCAGGCATAGGCGTATATATAGGGCTCATTCAGTGGTAAAAAGGCAAACGAATCCTTGCCAACTGTGGCACATGCACAAGAACATGCAAGTGCACAAATCACCGGGAGTTATATAGCTGAATTTGGATAAATGATTAGGTGTCCTCATGTCTGTCTTCCTTCTGGTTCTCTCTTTTTAGTCATGGTGTCATAGTCAGTAATGCCGGCGTCCCACTGATAAACTCTTTTCTTTAACTACACTGTTATCAGCATACATAACAACCCCCACCTCTCTCTCTCTGTTTTTGTTGAGGTACACGTGCTACTTCTGAGATACCAGCGATCCTGATCTTTCTGTTCTCTGAATCCTGTGATTCACCCTGAGTGCTACTACTGGTTGGAGTTCTCATCTTAGGAGCCCCTCCCTCCTGCTGCTGCTGATCCATAGGGACCTAAATATACACTTAGAAACTGTGAAGATGACTTTTCACTGCTGGTGATATAAACTCTTTAACTAAAATGATTTAGGACTACAATTACCGTTGTTAAACTTTAGTGAAGTTTCAGCTACATGGTTTGTATTTTTATCTGGTTTCACCCAAATAAGGACAGGTTTCCTTTTGAGTCTGGTTCCTTTATAGAGAAATGTTTAAAATCATAAGTTTAAATTCTTAACCAAATTTATTTTAACATGTAAAGCTGCTTTGAGACAATGTCAATTGTTAAAAGTGCTATACGAATAAAACTGAGTTTAATTGAATTAAGTATTCACATCACGTCTGAGTAAAAGATGAGATATGTTTATTACATGACAACATAACTCTGGTAAAACTCACCTGATCACTGTTATGTGATAACATGTGCATCCGCTGCACATGTCCGACATGTCTGCCAAGTTTAACAGGGATGAAAACAGACTTTCAAGATAAATCAGCCCCTTGTCGGGGTATGAGGGCAACATCACAGCTGGGAGGTTCAGTGAAGATTCTATTGTAAATTTTGGGGTTCTCTGGGAAAAACGAGGTCTAATGATGTCTCCGAGAAAGAAGATTTTTAACGGTACATGATAATATGTAATATGACAGATAAAATATTGACCAAGTTCACATTACCTTCTTGTTGAGTAGCCAATGGCAGTCATTATACTACTGTTAAAGCCAGAGTATATCATGAATATTTAATAAGATGTCAACAGAAGCTCTTAAAATTAGTCTGTTTTAACATCGCCCGTGATTGGACTGATAGGACACATCGGCCTCCAGTCAGCCAATCAGGAATAAATTAACATATTACAAGTCTTCTGCAGTCAATCAACTGCTTACTGGCATACATCAGAATATGTATATCGTTATTTGCATACGAAATGAGCCGCGTCAGGCCTAAGCTGTGAAATATTTATCACAGTGGGTGGCAGCACAGCAGCAGCACATAAGGGTGAAGTCCAGGGTATGTTCGGGTGGGTAATGACAGCCATAAGCCCAGCCCACCGTGCAGCAGCTGGCTAGACCCATATCAACCCCCTCCCTAAAAATCAAGATTTTACTATTGAAAAGGCAGAAATCTGCCGATTGGTGGAAAATTCTCATCCCTGGTTTAAAAAAATTCCGAAAAAAGCTGGAGGAGCAGTTGAGTGGACAAGGAAGCCACCTTGGGGCATAGTGAAACTCACCGTCTCAAGGACAGTAACTATGGTAAAAATCACCTGATCGCTGTAATATGATAATATGCCTAACCTAAGCCCATGTCCAACATGTCCACCAAAAGAAATTCAGAAAAAAGCTGCAGGATTTCAGAAGACTTGTATGAATTATGGGAAAAACCGCTATTATAAAGCATGCTTAGTTCACTTCCTATAGTTGGGTCAGGTGTTCCTCACTGTAGTCAACCGTGCTGAAATTCGCATGGACCCGGTTTTGATTAGCAACTGCTGTGTTCTCACCTTTCCAAATGAGCAGGGTTCCATTTGAACTGACTAAATCCTACAGAGATGCTGGTGCTGTGTTGGTAATGAAGCTAGAGCTTGTATGAGTGTATGAGTGTGTGTGTGTGTGTGTGTGTGTGTGTGTGTGTGTGTGCAGACAGCAGCGAAACTGCTGAACAGCTTTAAATAAATGGCTTCACGTCTGTTTTCCTTCTCTGTTTCTAGGCTCAGCTCTAATCATACAAATGAAGTTTTATTAACATGCGACGAAATATCAACAAGAAACGAAAGACTTGATGACGGCCAGCTTTCCTGATTGCATAAAAAATCTGGACAAGTTCCTGCTGCTGGAATCTTCCGGTAGCTCAATGTTTCCAAGCCCAGTCCTCAGGGCTGTTCCAGATGGTCGGCATTTCTTCTCCCTACACACCTGAATCAGGTATTTTGTGCTCATGATTGATTGGTTCAGGTGTACTCGGGGGTTGGAGGAAGCAGAAACATGGACCATATGGAAGAGCCCTGAGGATTGCTAACACTGCTGCATAAAAAGCTACAAGCATCCTGTTTCTCACAGTCTGTTCATAAGAAACAGGCTCAGAAATCTTTATATCCAGAGACGCAAATCCCCACAAAGATAAAATACTCTATACCATATAAAATGTAAATGAATAGCAGACATGAATACAAATACAGGCTTTAATATACTCGTAATATGAATAATGAGGACAGGTGACCTCCTGAGATGATAAGCCAGTGAAACTACCACCACCTCTTTCCCTTACTCAGAGCTGATCAATATTTCTAAATATTTGATTGAGCCTATGTTAGCCCGAGGGTCAGGGGAAATGTTCCAATAGCTACTTTTCCCCCTAAACCCAATAACCCAACAGTTCAGTTCAGTCATTCATTCCCGAACCGCTTAATCCTAGATGGATCACAGGAAGGCTGGAGCCTATCTGCAGGGCAACACACAAACACATACAACCATTCACAATCACAATCACACTCACACCTAGGGGCAATTTGGAACAGCCAATTAGCCTAATGTACATGTCTATGGATTGTGGGAGGAAACCAGAGTACCCGGAGGAAACCATGCAAGCAAGGGGAGAACATACAAACGGCACACGGAAATTCCCTCCTCCAGCCTGGGACTCAAACTCAGGACCTTCTTGCTGTGAGGCAGATGTGCTCCCCGCTACACCACTGTGCCGCCCTCTTCATTTCGAACATTTTTCTATACATTAGGTGTCGGATGGTACCAACACCCATTATTAGTATTCAAGGGCACTTATGATTGATATCGGAGGTCAATATCATACCCCAGGGGCCTCCAAGTGGCACAACACAAAATCGTTCACCGGATCTGGATAACCTGAGTATTAATTGATTGTCTGGGTGATCTACAGGAGGTAGAGGTAGAGATAGAGGTGTGGGATACACTCCCTCCAGTGTCAATTACACAACACTAACCAGTCATGGGTATCTGTGAGCTCATGCATACAAGAGACCAAATAGTGCTTTCCTCCAAGTGTGTTACAGCAACCCTGACGCTTGCACATCACAGGAAGGGGTTCCCGAGTGGCAAAAAGACAAGAGTTCACAGGTTTGAGCCTTGGGTGGTGCATGCAGCCATCCGATGAAGGAGGGATGGCATACTCCAATGTTCTTTTCCCTGTTAATCACAAGTGACACTAGCCAATCAAGGGCATTTGTGAGTTCACACAAACAAGGGAGCGGATAACGATTTCCTCCAAGTGTGTTAGAAATTACTGTGTATGTGCAACAGTTCTAGTGATCAGTTGTCATTATGTGCCTCGGAGGAAGCACGTTCTTGCCTCGCCCTCCCTGATTGGTAGCCGTCTTGGGAAAGAGAGCTGGGTCACAACTGGCTGTTTTTATACATATAAAGATACGGTACATTGAAAAAAAAAAAAAAAAAAAAAAAAAAAAAAACTATGGAGGTGTACTAATGACAATCATCATCTCAAGGCGTGCGTCCGAGAGCGAGCGGGTGAAATGATATAACTGAACCCATTGTGCATTGAACCGACACTCTCGTTCCTCTCACTGTGGAAAAGATTGGAGGCTCTACTTTATTTCCAAAAAACATATTTGATTGGATGATGCTCATTTCCATTAAATCAACAGCACTGTGGCAAGAACACAGAAAAGACTACAAGAGTGTTTGTTGATTGTACTTCATGCAAAATTTCAAGCAATCCAATACCTCTGTGGGCGGAACACTGGGCCGAACCCTGACGTCGTCCTCGTGGTAAAAAAAAGCACAGTTTGTATTCAAGACTTGAATCTATTTAAATGAATAGACCACCTTATTGCGGCAAATGTGCCAGTTTTGCAGTTTGTCAGACGTTCAGTGAGGAAGCAGAACATAAATAAATAAAACGAGCAGAAAAAAGTGCGCTGATAAAGAAGCACATAATACGACCTGTTATTCCCACAGAGTGTTTTCTGTTTTGTTTTTTTGTAAATATGACATGCTAAACAGCTGTACTGTGGTCACAAACTCTCGTCTGTCCCTTCAGTAATGGTTCTTTGATGATGCGGAGCAGAGACGTTTCCTCGTCCATCTCAGGCAGCTGTTTGTCTCAGCGGTTTGAACCGTGAACGGCAAATAAGGTTACATTTAAGCATTGAGGTCAATTAAACTGCCATTACAGCTGCAAGGGGTGAACTCTAAAGCTCTCTCTCTCTCTCTCCCTGCCCCCTCTCTCTCACCTTCCCTCTCTCACTCTCTCCCTCCCTCCCGCTCACTCCCACCTCTCTCTCTCTCTCTCTCTCTCTGAAGCAGCCTGGTTTCAGGATGTCACAGAAATGAGGGAGAGGAGATCCAACTGTACCCTTACTGGTTGCCAATAGTCACATACACAATATTAATGCAATCTTTATGCCTAATTCAATTCTATTAAAAATGCTCCATTATGAATCTAAGGCTCAAAGAAGATGAGACTCAGGCTCAGTATTAGAGTAAAATGTAATTATTCAGTTGTTAAAGTGTGATTATTATTGTTGTTATTGTTGTTGTAGTTGTTTTTTTGTTATTTTCTGATATTACTGTGTGTTGTTTTATAGCCATGTTTTGTTGCATGTGATATTAAACCGGATGAAAGGAACTGGGTTTTAATAATCTTTGAAAATGTGGACAAATAATTAAACCCATTATTATGCTTTTGTTTCTTTATTTTAGCATGATGATTATTATGCTACTGAAACTAGCAAGTAAAAGAAGTTTATAAGTACCGGATTAGCATGAAAACGGCAAGATTGTGTAAACACGGTGAAGTGGATGTAGGTGATGGTGGTTATGAGGAATGAAAACACGACCTGTCAGGTCACTGGGAGTCTGCAGTGTTCATGTGCACATTCTTAACCAATCATCATCATCATCATCATCAACAACATGAAATTGTACAACATGGGTCAATAAAAATAGACAAAACAAAAAACCAGACCCAATAAAAAAATAATAAAATCACAAAATTATACCATTATATAATAAATGTGTAGTTAGTGATGTTCTTTTTATATACACATGACAGGGATTGTTAAAGTATCTCATTAATATGTAACATATTTAAATAATTAAGATAGTAGTGATGATTTAATTGGTGGGGAACTCTGTGTGAGTGTACAGGACAGAGTGAAGGAATGAACCGAGAGAGGAAAAAAGTCGCAGCAGCGCCATGCTGTAGTTCTGAGAGTCACGTGACTGTTAGTCCCTTTAACAAACTGCACACAGACAAGAGAGCAGCCATGCAGGTGCACCTTTACATCTTACCTGTGTGTGTGTGTGTGTGTGTGTGTGGGCGGGGGGGGAGAGAGAGAGAGAGAGAGAGAGAGAGAGAGAGAGAGAGAGAGAGAG
>JAQMYF010000022.1:35051003-35061536 GCA_030014195.1 Neosilurus mollespiculum | reverse complement strand
CGCCCCCCCCCCCCCCCCGCGAGCAGGACCTCCTCTTCACGCCTGAAGTGCCCTCGAGCAAGGCATCTAAACCACAGCTCTTGAGGTGCCACTGTGTGGCTGCCCACATTTTTCAAGTACTAAAATATTGCCTATATGATATTGGCCACAAGAGGGGGCCAAAGTCATTAGTAAGTAAAAAGTAAATAGTTAGCTGAAAAAAACCATTTGTCATATTTTTGAGATTGTATCCAATTTCCTAACTTGTTGACTTTGACTTCTGATGAAACTTTTTATACATTCATTCATTTGTTGAACCAATTAATCTTATCACAGTTGCGGTTAGGCTGCAGCCCAACTCAGCAAGGTGCACCCTGAACAGCTCAACAATCCGTCGCATGGCCAACACATACAACCATTTGCACTCACACTCACACCTAGGCGCAATTTGGAACAGCCATTTAGCCTAATGTGCATGTCTTAGAAATGTAGGAGGAAACCAGAATACCCAGAAGAAACATACCCAAGCACAAGGAGAACATGCAAACTCCACACAGAAATGTCATTAAGCGCGGGATTCAAACCCAGAACCTTCTTGCTGTGAGGCAGACGTGCTATCTACCTATTCAAAGCACCTATTAAGCAAAATATAATTTCTAGGTCTATCTGTTAACTTATCTGAACTGGCCTAAGAATAAAATAAATAGATAAGTAGATAGATACATTTTATGGCTTTAAAACATTTATACTCACTCACTCACTCACTTATTTGCCGAACCGAATAATTCTTTGTCAGGGTCACTGGAAGGCTGGAGCCTATCTCAGCCAACACTGGGTGAAGGCAGGGCACACCCTGAACAGCTAGCAAGACCATTGCAGGGCCACCACACACACACACACACACACATATTCATTCATTCATTTTCCAAGCCGCTTAATCCTAATTAGGGTTGCAGGGAGGCAGGCACCCATCTCAGCCGACTCTGGACGAGGGTAGGGTACACCCTGGACAGCTTGCCAGGCCATCGCAGGGCCACACACACACACACACACACACACATACAACCATTCACTCTTACACTCATACCTAGGGGTATTTAAAACAGCCAAATAGCCTGATGTGTGTGTCTGTGGACTGTAGGAGGGAAGTGGAGTCCCCAGAGGAAACCCATGCAAGCACAGGGAGAACATCCACACTCCACACAGAAATGGGACTTGAACCCAGAACCTTCTTGCTGTGATGTGGATGTGCTAACCACTATGCCACCATGCTGCCCGGTGTGACAGTTGGGGGTCCAAAAACTTTTGTACATATAATGTATTTGCTAAGTTATTTCCCAGCTTCTTTATTACTTGAGGAAATTAATTAAAAAAATGTTAGAAATGATCAAACTCATGTGTTGACAGTGTAGCATTAGCAATGCTAACATAGCAACTACTTCAGGCACCATGGCCTGTGTGTTGGCAGGAGATACAGTAAAAATAACATGGGATTTCCAGCAAAATTCTTAATATATGAACTAAAACTTCAGAAAAGAACAGGTGGAAATTTTCCTGGTGTTAAATATTCTTATAAATATAGTTCTACGTCAAATATTTTATCACGTCCACGTTTGAAATGACCTCGGAACCTTAGTGCTTGTCGTGCTACTACCCGGTGTACATTTTACGTGGGACCAACTTCCTGAATCGTTGCACGCGCGTATGCTAACCAAATAATACGGCTAGTTAAAGAATCCACCGGAGCGGATCAGTATTATCTGATCAAGGCTAGTTTTGGTGTTATTAAGCACACATTACTTATTATTATGGAGTCTATTTTAGAGCAACAGCGTCGTTATCATGAGGAGATGGAAAGATTAATGGATGTCAAAACAAAGGAGATGCTACACAAGAAAACGACGGTATTTATATTGGAGCTAACTGGCTAATATAATGTAGCTCTTTTTGTTAGCATGTTTGAGAGTAAATAGTTGTTCAAATACCTATTGTCATTGAATTGTTTTTGTGAAACACAAGAAACTTTCTTTTGTGAGGGAATGAAAATGTTAGAGAAACATATATTCGGGGAAAATATTTGAAAATAACTTGGAAAATAACTTCTCTCCAATGACTGTGACACTTATGTAAGTTGTTAGCACAGAATTGTCCAGAATGTTTCTTTGTACTGTGTAAAAATAATAATGGTAATAACACTTTTTCCTCACTCTTGCTCTGCGACCCAGACACATTCCTGCACCACAGTTTCTCTTTGCACAAAGCAGGTTTCCTGAGGACATGGTTTGCCAAAGTTAGTCACAGAACTTTTCCCCAGGTCCCTGACATCAACCCTCCTGAACATCTTCAGGATAAACTGGACCTTTGACTGGATGGCACGGTGGTGTGGTGTAGTGGTTAGCGTGCTTGCCTGCACAGCAAGAAGGTTCTGGGTTTGAGTTCTGTATGTCCTCCCCAGGTTTTTGTGGGCTTCCTCTGGGAACTCCGGTTTCCTCCTACAGTCCGAAGACATGCATATTAAGCTGATTGGCTGTTCCAAACCGATCCTAGTTGTGGAGTGTGAATGGTTGTGTGTGTTGGCTCTCCAGTGATCTGGTGAGCTGTTAGGGTGTACCCTGGTTTTAATCCAGTGTAAGCTGAGATAGCCTCCCTGTGACCCTAGTAGGATTAAGCGGTTTGGTGAGTGAGTGGACGTTTGAATGCATCCTGGACCTCCTTGCTTGATTTCGGTTATACCCTTGTAGCAAGTTCTCTCATTTGGATGCCACAATCAAGCAAACACGGTGGAAAAACCTTTCGATCACGTATGAGTGTGGTGTGTAATCGGAGTGGACTGACGTATTGTCCACAAGTAACATAAGTGTCAGTGGGGTGAGAACGAAAAAGGAAGCGGAGTGAGAGGTCTGTCGTGCAGGGTAGCAAGTTGCTTCGACTTGCACTGGACTGTTCAGTCTGAAAGTGCCGAGCGGTTTCAGATGATGTTTTGTACGAGAACCTCACATTTATTATTGCCGTTGTATTTCACCAGTCGTAATAGTGTGTGTTTTATTTCAGCTGCGTGACCAGATTAATTCTGATCATCGTACACGAGCCATGTTGGACGTAAGTCCTGAAAGAAGATATAATTTAATATTAATGTTGTTATAGACTAATGTTTAGTTTTACATTAAGACAACTGATTGATGTTTTCTTTTCATTCTTTTTTTGTATAGCGGTACATGGAAGTGAGTGGAAACCTCAGAGATGCGTACGAGGACAAAGATGGGTATGAGCTTATCATTTTCACCTCCATTTCTTAAAAATGTAGTGAGTAATGGATTGGTTGTGATTAGTTGGGATAATTCCCTTATAGGATAAAGTGCTTCTTGCGCTAAATGATCTGTAATGTCTTTGCTCGTGTTGCATAAACATTGTATTTTCATTCATTTCTTTTCCCCCCTTTTTTTTCTCCGTACCAGTCTGAGAAAAGAAGAGCTGAGTGCCATATCCGGGCCAAACGAGTTTGCGGAGTTCTATAACCGGCTGAAACAGATTAAAGAATTTCACAGGAAACATCCGAACGAGGTACTGCACCTTAAATATGCAGCAGTTTGTTTATTTATTTATTTATCTATTTATTTATTCGCTCTCTGTCTGTCACACACACTCACATTCTGTTCCGCACAGATCTCCGTGCCCATGTCGGTGGAGTTTGAGGAGCTGATGAAGGCGAGAGACAACCTCAGTGAGGAAGCACAGAGTAAGTCATGGCTGCCTTTTTATCGGCGCACGACAGTGATCGGAAGTACGTCACAGCGGCACTGACTGTAACACTGGCTGTAATTCAAAACGTGCATAATCTTATAGTTGCTACGGTAACGGCTCATGCGCACACATTTAAACGAAGAGTTTGTGTATATCTCTGAGTGTACTTCGATGTAGTTCACTATGCGCTCTATGTACTTCCTTGTGCCAGGTGTGAATTTTGACAGGGTGGCGTTGTCTCAGCTGGAACACCACATATTGCGTACACATTGGAAATGATATAATTTCACTATTTATTTGTATTTGGCCACATCAGCTTGTCTTTAAAAAGAAATTTTTATCTGCTTGTGTGAGAGGCACAGCGGTGTAATGTTAGCATGTATGCCTCAAAGCAAAAAGGTCCTGGGTTCGAGTTCCGGGCTCGGGCATTTCTGTGTGGAGTTTACATGTTCTCAGCGTACTTGTGTGGGTTTCTGCCAGGTACTCCGCTTTCCTCCCACTGACCAAAGACTAGACTAAGATTTAGATAATTGGCTGTTCCAAGTTGATAATGAATGTCAATGGTTGTGTGTGTGTGTGTCGGCCCTGTGATGGCCTGGTGAGCTGTTCAGGGTGCCCCCCCCCTTTGTCAGAGAGTCGGCTGAGACAGGCTCCAGCCTCCCTGCAACCGTAATAAGTCCCCTGTACACCATCATATGTATTTTGTCACTCAGGTATTAATAATGATGTACCTCACAGTGTGAATGCGCTTATTAACTAGAATAATACACAAGAATGAGAATTGAGCCACAGCATAAGGGGTGCCGTGATACCTTCAGGTGTTGAGTTCTTTAGGAGAACTTTTGTCCACTCTGTTTATTAATTTATCGTTCTCTTTCAGATCTAGTCGAGTTCACCGATGAGGAAGGATACGGCCGCTATCTGGACCTTCATGACTGCTACCTCAAGTATATCAATCTGAAAGGATCAGAGGTGCGGCTTTATTATTGTCTTATTTTCTCTTTTAGTAAGCTACGTGGAGTTTATGACTTTGTGTCATGTTCTGTGATTAGAAACTAGAATACGTGTCCTACCTGTCGTCCTTCGATCAGCTGTTCGATATCTCCAAAGACCGGAAGAACGCAGAGTATAAAAGGTGAGTCCTTTTTATTATCTTTTAATAACTTCTGAGAATTCACTCAGCTCCCAATGAGAAGTTCTATTACACTGGGGCACAAGTCTGGAGCTCCACTGTTTATGACCATGATTTGAGCACAATTGGGGTATAAAAAGGATGCGGGAGGAGGCGGGGTGCATCCAAGAGAAAAAAACTTGAAGGAATCATGTTTGCAAGTTCATCAAGATCTGTTATGCTCTGTTAAGGTCCGTCAAGCTCTTCTACGATTCACACGTTTGATCAGGATTGGCGTCAAATCAGGATAATCATAATCAAGATCATCACGGTTCCACCAAGTTCCCTCACGGTCATTTCGGTTCCACCAAGTTCCCTCACAATCATCACAATCTGATCCCATGAACCCCCACGCTCATCATGATCCTCCAAATCATGGAGATCGTGGATATTGTGGTCCCAGTGTAAACCCAGAGTTATAGGGTCTTACTCCAGGATGACTCAGATCAAAGCAGAGTTACTGTTACCACTTTCAGGTTCACTTTCAGGGTTTGAACCTTTTCGGGTTTGTTGTATTCCTGTTAATAATACAGAGCAGTTTTCTGTGAATTATAAAAATTAGAGCAATATGGAATGGCTTCCCGAGAAACATGTGTCGGGAGGGTCTGCTCGCAAGGAACCCCCAAGGGGAGGATAGGAAGAAAGGAGTAGATCCAGTAACTCAAGCTGAAAGTCAACTCAACCAACTGGCCATTTAAGATATCAAACCAGTTGAAGTGCAGTTCCACTGAGTTCATGTGCCGTGTTGTGCTGAACTTTGCTGTGCAGGTATCTAGAGATGCTGCTGGATTACTTGCAGGGTTACACAGACCGAGTGAAGCCTCTGCTGGATCAGAACGAGCTGTATGGGAAAGTGCTGATGGACTTTGAGAAGAAGTGGGAGAATGGTACTTTTCCCGGCTGGCCGGTGGGTTGAATTATACCTGTAGAATTAAACCCTTTCATGCAGAGTGTGCACTCCGGGATCTTCAAATTAACATTTGTTTATTATTATATGAATAATATAATAAGTATTCTATAGTAATGTTTATTACTTTCTTTATAAAGAAAAAAAAATCAACAGGGGTACAATTTAAAATAAAAAATGTCTAATCTTTTTTAATTTGCTACTAGAATTTCTTGTTAAGAGTTTTTAAATTGGTGTTTTTTCCTCTTGGTATCATGTAGCAGTTCCAAATCTCACCCACTCACTCATTAGCTGAACCGCTTAATCCTACTAGGGTCGCGGGGAGACTGGTGCCTATCTCAGCCGACACTGGGCGAATGCCAGAAGTCCAACACACATACAACCATTCACACTCACTCACACCTAAGGGCAATTTGGAACAGTTCATTAGATTAATGTGGATGTCTTTGGACTGTGGGAGGAAACCGGAGTATCCAGATGAAACCCACACAAGCACAGGGAGAACATGTTAAAAATAATATTTTCGACTATTTTCAAGTGTAGTTTCATATTTCAGACCGGACAGTTGTTCTTTTTTAATTTACTTTTGTCATTGTTTCAGTCGTGCCATTTTAGTCATCCGGACATCTGTTGACTTTCTCTTTAGACAGAAATAAAATTGATCTCATGTTGTTTTAAATGTTTATATATATAAACATAAACATATATATATATATATATATATATATGTTTGTGTGTGTATTTTTTTCTTCTGCTGTGTGTAACAGAAAGAGGCCAGCAGTGCTCTGACCCACGCTGGAGCTCATCTGGACTTGTCTGCCTTCTCCTCCTGGGAGGTAAACCTGACCCTCACCTTCACTCTCACATAAATACTTAGGTGCTGCGTAAAAGCGGCGCTCTGAACATGTTTGCGTTCATCTCCAGTAAAGAAACAGCTTTAACGTTACTTACTTTATTTTCAGTGGTATTCGAAAACTTTCTACTCAGAAAGAAAAACTCCAAACTAAATAAGACCAATTTCTGTGAAGTGCAAGTGCACTCAGCGCCATATTTATTTTCCTGCCGTTTTCTTTATTTATTGGGTTGCCTGTGTGGGCATGAGCATGGACGCAACAACAAAATCAAGCTCATGGCTTTACGACGTTTGCATAAGTACGGAGCTCTGCTATCAAGCCGAGGTGTGTGTTTTGTGATGGTGATTTTCAGCCCTATATACCCCGCAGCTAATTTTGTTTGTTTGACTATGTGTAGCAAGAAAACAAACTAAACGAATGAGCATGTATAAGATTTTGCACTGAGTTAGACTTCATCCAAGGGGTGAATACTTATTGCACCTATTTCTGACACTAAAAATGTACCTTTTATTGTAATATATTGCATAAGTGTAATAATTTAATTAAAGTCCATTTGATGTTCAGGTTATAATACTTTAAAATGGGAGGGAAAGTCAGGGTGGGGGGTTGAATACTTATCCGTAATCAACCAACAAATGGAGATATCTGGGTTGTTTTATTCATAACAAACCGTGTGATTGATTTCAGGAGTTGGCTTCACTGGGTTTGGACAGATTAAAGTCTGCTCTTATGGCTCTGGGATTGAAGTGCGGTGGGTACGTGCCCAAAAGCCCCATTTTATACCTGCATCTGTTTAAAATCCAGTGATTTATTTTATTTTTATTTATTTGTTTATTTTTGACAATTTGGACATATAATGCATGGTTTCTCTGTGTAGCACCCTCGAGGAAAGAGCACAGCGACTGTTCGGCACTAAAGGAAAGTCTCTGGAGTCCCTGGATCCTTCCCTGTTCGCCAAAAACCCAAAAGCCAAGGGACCAAAGAAGTAGGTGTTTCAGTTTATTTAAAAATTTAAATCCTCTTGTTATAGTTTAATACAACATTCACAGCAATCATCTGTTCACAGGGACACAGAACGTAACAAAGAGATCGGTTTCCTGGAGGCCCAGATTTATGAATACGTGGAGATTTTAGGGGTACGTGGTGTCTTACAATGCCTCGTTCTCCTTATATGGGAAGGACTATTTGAGAAATGTTATTGCTTCTGCAAGACCTTTGCTTTTGGAGCAGTAATGTAATGTAGATCACCAACTGATCCTGCAGGAACAGAGACAGCTGACACACGAGAACGTTCAGAGGAAGCAGGCCCGGACAGGTGAGGAGCGCGAAGAGGACGATGAAGAGCAGGCCAGTGAAAGCGAGAGCGAAGACGAGGACAATGAGATCATCTACAATCCCAAAAACCTGCCTCTGGGCTGGGACGGCAAGGTTAGTGCAGATCTGAGAAACATTCAGTAGTTTGGGATCTTGGGAGAAGCAGTGTTTATATTCAGGCTAATTTCCAAATATGCAGTAAAGGTGAGGTAGTCAGCTAAGTGTTTGAACTGGCATGAATCCCAACAATCAGCTGATCTAAGCAGAGTCGAGTCAAGCAGTTATGGTACTGAGTGCACGACCAGATTTCAGGTTGATGGTGCAGCTGAAAATTACACCTGATAAATGATTGGCTGTATGCATGTCACATGAAGCTGATGTGATGTGATGACTGTTTATACACCCTCAAAATCAATGTGTGCTTTCCTGATATTCTATCAATGATGAATCATCCATCATCATTTATCACACACGTCTAAATCATGTTCATAACCATGTGTATTTATTTAATTAATTAAAATATGTTCTCTTTAGCCCATTCCATACTGGCTGTACAAGCTTCACGGCCTGAACATCAACTACAACTGTGAAATCTGTGGGAACTACACGTACAGAGGACCCAAAGCCTTCCAGAGACACTTTGCAGTGAGTGCTTATTTCCTGTCTTGCATCACGTGAACATTTTAAAAATCTGATTTTGAAGAAATCTTTTCTGTGTCTCGCAGGAGTGGAGACATGCACATGGCATGCGCTGTTTGGGTATCCCTAACACCGCCCACTTTGCCAACGTCACCCAGATCGAGGACGCGGTGTCCCGTGAGTCCAATTACTTTTCTAACTGTTTAAGACTACCGAGCCTAGTGTTTAACCTGGCTGTGATGAAGGGACTGTGTGTAGATGGATTTATGCAGTATTGTGTGTGTGATCTGTGGAAACTCTTTCTGTGGTGACATTTTGATATTCCGGAAACATTAAAACTTGAAAACTACAATCCTCCTGTATACTAGATTGTTGCTCAGCCACAGGAAAAGCAGAGTTTTGAACTTGGTCACTCTCAGAAGAGAAAAGGAAGTAGGTCGGCTGGAACCCTGGAAGGGACGTAGAGAGAAAAGAAAGTGGCGAAATAAAGATGTTTTTTTGTGAGGTATAGGAAAGATCCCGCCATCAACGAAGCAAGAAGGTCCTGGGTTCGAGTCCCAGGCCCGGGTGTTTCTGTGTGGAGTTTGCCTGTTTCCCCGTGTGTGCGTGGGTTTCCTCCGGGTACTCCGGTTTCCTCCCAGTCTAAAGACATGCATGTTCGGCTAATTAGCTGTTCCAAATTGCTCAGATAGTTGTGTGTGTATTACCCTGCAATGATTTGGTGAGTTGTGGAGGGTGTACCCTTCACCTAGTGTCGGCTGAGATCGGCTCCAGCCTCACTGCAACCCTAGCAGGATTAAGCGGTTCATTAAATGAGTGAGTGAGAGGAGTAGTAACTTGTAGATGAAATGGATCAGAGGGATTTACAAAACTTTATCGAAGGATTCACTGCAAACTCGAGTGTGCTTCATTTCTGATCCTCATTTCTGATGTTAATGATATCAACATATTAATTAATTGCGGTGTGTTAAAATTAATTTTTTTCAATATTTGGGAGAAATCAGCCCCATAGACCTCTGACAGGGTTTTCCAGACCACCACACACACACACACACACACAAATTCATAGTGTTAATTTTTAATAACTAGTTTAATAATTTAATAATTAGTATTTAATTTGAAATGTGTGTGGTGAAGACTTCTGATTTTTTTTTCCCGACCTCTTTTCATTTTTAAATAGTTTGGTCAAAGCTGAAGTCACAGAAGGCATTAGAGAGGTGGCAGCCAGACACAGAGGTGAGTCTACATGAGTCTCAAATCTACAAAAGGAACTCATGACTACTACGCCCAACACACACACGCGCTCTTCAGCCCACATTTTTACCCTATCATTAATTTAACTCCACCTCTCTCTCTCTCTCGCTCTCTCTCAGGAGGAGTATGAGGACTCCAGTGGAAACGTTGTCAACAAGAAGACCTACGAGGATCTGAAGAGACAGGGGCTGCTTTAGGCCCCATTTCAGTAAAACATCCCAGCTCCGTAGTAAACAACCTTGATTACCCCTTATATCTACTCCTTTTTTTTTTCTTTTTCTTTTATAAATCACAGGTTCCAGCTATCTGTATGTATTTTTGGAAAATGCCTTTGTATGTTGTTATTATTAGAACATTGTCCATTGTGTGCTCTGTAAAAATATTGAGGTATTAATTTCATTACTGAATAAATCTCAGAACCTTTGGTCTACATCCCCATTGTTTTTTTTTTTTTAATACCTGGGCTTACACTGGGACCACAATGTCGACGATCTCCATGATTTCAGAGAATCATGAGGAGCGTGGGCAGAAGTGGGATCGAATCGTGAGGGAACTTGGTGGATGATCGTGACTGTCAAAAATGTTGTCCCGATTATTATGATTTGACGCCAATCATGATAGAACATGGCAATCGTAGTAGAGCTTAACAGACCTTACCAGAGTGTATATATATA
>JAQMYF010000022.1:34999319-35014294 GCA_030014195.1 Neosilurus mollespiculum | reverse complement strand
ATATATGTATGTATATGCATGTGCATATGGTTCCATATAAACACTCGGCTGCATGGGTTATTGCATTCCTCACATAATTGATTATCGATCTGATCAATCACACTGGTGCCACACTTCTCCATGCTTGTAATTTTGCATTATAATTGTCTGTAAGACATGCATGCATTTCTACTGCACACACCACTGTAAAGATGTTCAACACTCACAACTGATGTGCATAGGAATTGCTTGAATCTTGTTTTTCTAATGATTGGGTACATGTATAGCTCTCTCCCCCTTTAAGGAAGGGACACCACATGATCGAAAATAGCTATTAGTACTTTGTCCTGGATCAGCTCACAGCACCACAGTGATTTAATGAAGCGTTCTCTGCAGTCAGATTGTGAACTTGTGTTGTCGGTGTGAATAGATTTGCACTAGAAATAAAGTAAAAAAAAACAAAAAACAAAAAAGATATTTATTCCTGGCAAGGCACAAAAGATCCAGAGGGAGTGGATCCAAAAGAATCTCCTGGACCTGAGAGATTTTTAGGTTGTTATTATTAGAAGTCAGCATATACATACAGTTCTATAATGAAAGGGGATTTAAAAAAACATACTAACTAGTACACTTCATCACAAATAAATTGTCTCTCGATGAACCCACGTGCATGTTGCATTTTAGATGAATCTCAGAGATATGAACTGAATTTTGCTGCATGAATATTCGAGAGAATATCTGACACGAGACTGTAAAGATGGACTGTTGCTGCAAACGAAATGCCTCTTAACGAGAATAAAAGCAGACGTCAATGCTAATGTGGTTTTATAACTGGTGTGCACAGGAATTGTTATCCACTATGTGTTTACGTGTGGTTTATTTCTCCTAAATTATGCTAAAAAAAAGGGACAAAATCAAGGCCTTTAGGACCCAATAGCAATTGTGGTTTACACAACCTGTGCATGTTAAGCTCATATAATGGAAAATGCCATGATTCTGTCCTGGATCAGCTCACAGCATGGCAGTGATTGTACTGCAGCTCCGATGCCTTCAGAATCCTTCCAGATCACAACTAGAAAAAAAATGCTAATGATATCACCTCTAGTGATCCAAACAAAATCTGACTTGATCCAAAGAGAAGTCAGTATATGCAGCACTCAAAGTGAATTTACTGGGAATTTCATTCTCTTTGTATTTAATTATTGATAGGAGGTGAAGTTGAATTGGTGAAAGAATCATTTACTAAATTACTGTTAGAGGAATATAAGATAAACCCTGCACCTATTTCATTTCAGAGGAGTCTGGGGACATGGATGGGTTGGGCTGAGGTGCAAGAGGATTTGTTGCACAGGGTCATATAGAGATGATGTAAACAAATCCTTTAAAAAATAAAAGGAATAAAAACAGGCATTAATACTAGTGTGTATTCATGGTGGACATGCACACGGATTTTTGTAGTCCTGTTAGTTTTTCAGATTTTTGCACTTTTAAGTATCAGTATCCCCATTTACACACGTGAAAGGTAGGAAGAGGATATTGAGCCTGGAATTGATAATGCGTTATGTTGGATTGATTAAAAGCTCGTTACTATTTTAACCAGATTAGCACTAGTAATAAAGTGATAATATTGATATTTCATTTAGTTGAATGATTACATCTGGTGACATGTCTTCTAGTCATGCCAAATGAGACGGACACAAACTGCATGCTTTTATTATGTATCAGAACTAAACAGAATTAATTAAAGCATTTACTGGATCTCTAGCCATATACATGTATACAGTACAGAGCATTCTCCAAGGCCTTTTTTTAAAGAAAACTGAGAACAGTGCAGTGCATGTACAGAAATTAGAAACATTACCGTGCAAATAAATAAGAAATATAAGCTAATTCAGTAAGTATGATACAATATACTCTGTATGGTCTTGTTGACCGAATTGCTGCTACTCCAGGTCACTATAGAGTCACCCTGAGATAAGGTCATTTTACTGATGACAGGCGATGTACAGTCATCAGGTTTTTACACCCTCCCATGTTGAGTAAGATGTCGTCGGTAAACAGTAGGCTGATTGGATAAAAAACAAAACAAAACAAAACAAATAAAAAAAATCAGAAACAACACATGACATTTTAACAAAATAAATATCATGAATGTAGTTCAGTGTATCTACTATCACTTATTATAAGGTCTCAAATATTATTAAAGGTGATTAAAATCGTTTGTTGATTTTATTTTTCCAATTTCAAGGTGGAACTGGTAACACAATATGCTTGGTATAATAATAATAATAATAATAATAATAAGAAGAAGAAGAATAAGAATAAGAATAAAATGATGAAGACATATATGTATATACATATATATATTTTTTCATGTTACCATATATGGATTTTTGTTGATAAAAGGATGTTCTGTGTGTGTTTTGTTACTGTTTTGTTCCCCTATGCATAATTTTTTAAATTTCTCTTTGCATTCGTTGTGAGGCTGTGTCTCTTTCAGTAGCTTCTGTGGCTGTGTGCTACATATAAAAGACACACAACCCATTTTGAATGTCCTGGTCATTTGCTGCTGTATGGGTGCCTACACTGGATGTCCACAGAGTCTTTGTTTTCATTCAGTGTAAATCAGCATATGCATTGAGTGCTTGAGTACCTTAGACCAGGTTGTTGTTGATGACTTAGCAGTTTACTGTCTTTGACTTTGCTACAGCCATTATTGAGAGGTTTCATCCATAACTGGCAGTCGTTTTGGCTTGGATTGCTGTTGA
This sequence comes from Neosilurus mollespiculum, assembly GCA_030014195.1. Classification (NCBI taxonomy): domain Eukaryota; kingdom Metazoa; phylum Chordata; class Actinopteri; order Siluriformes; family Plotosidae; genus Neosilurus; species Neosilurus mollespiculum. Next base: position 35,011,547 of record JAQMYF010000022.1, on the reverse strand, counting down.
AAGGTGCTGTTTTAGAAACGTTGCTGGTTGCTTTATGGTATCCTGATCCAGGCCTTCTCATTGATCATGCTTGGTGTAGGGTCTCCGCTGGGGGATTGCCTTGTTCTTGGAAGACAATGGCTGGCATTGTCAAGCTGGAGGAGAGGAAATCCTGCTGGCTTTGAGATGTTACAGAGATTGTATGAATGAATAAAGAGAGTGTTTGTAAATTCATTCATTTATTCATTTTCTGAACCGCTTAATCCTAATTAGGGTCGCGGGGAGGCTGGCGCCCATCTCAGCTGACTCTCGGCAAGGGCAGAGTACACCTTGGACAGCCCGCCAGGCCATAGCAGGGCATGTTTGTAAATGTTCGTGAAGATATGAATTAGTGTGTGAAATGAGGAAATGGATGGCGAGCAAGCGGAAGCAACAAAGCAGATACTATCGTCTGGGAGGGTGGAAAAGAAAGAAGGAGACGTATGGGCCAAAGAGGGAGGGCATGGATTAAGGGAAATGGAGAGGTCTTGTTAGCTGGACTCATTCATAAAAAAGTCTTAAAGAGGAGGGGTGGGGTTGGTGGTGGTGTAGTGGAAGAGGTCAGAGGATGAAGGGATGGAGGGATAGTTCCAGGAAACCTTGGTGGGGGGTTGGGAATGAGGAATGCAGAGCTTGTCAAGCAATCAGGATTGAATTCCTTTCCCACTGCCTTCACTTCAAAAGATCCCTCGGTTCATACAACGACCCCCTTCCTCATGAGAGAGGTGTCCGGGTTAAGCCCGATGATATGCGGTGGCCATAAAATGGCCCTCCACAGGCTTTTCACCTTCCACTGGGGCGCACCACGGCCAGTGCTCTGCAAATAATTACGATTCGGATTACCCGATCGATAGGGAATGGAGGAAGACGTTAAAGACCACCAGAAAATATCATGTTATTCAAATATTTTGAGGAATAATATATTAGTATTCATTACTGGGAAAAAAAGGTTTTCTGGAATATTCCATTAAAGTCTCTGACTTTGCCTTCCTTCTGATTTTGAATACAGAGGCAACAACCCCCCCCAAAATACATGAATGATTAACTATAAGTGGTATAATACCGGCCTTGTATACAGATTAGTATAAAAGTAAATGCATCATGCTCTGTTTAGGACTGCGGTAGCCATCTTGGTTTTATATATACATCCAATGATCAATGATCAAAAGAGGTCACACAAGTTGGTGTTGCATTCTGTAATCCAAACTTCAGATCCAAGCTTCCCAAAAGCACTCTACTAATAAGCCCTTTAATGATCAAATCAGTCATTTCCATTCCCAGCACTGGTGCCCGGTAGCTGTTGGTTTATCAAGGTAGACCCCTCTAGTATCCTCTCATGAACCTTTTGCCTGTAGAGCAAACCATTTCAGGAATGCACACTTCCCCCTCTCCTTCGCCTCCAATATCTCCCTGCCCCTGATGGCCAGTGTGAGATTCAGCCAGATAGCTGTTTGGTGCTCTACTTGAAGGGAAATTATGTGTTCAGAGATGTGTCCCTGCTAATATCAGAGGTGGTCTGTAGATGAAACTGGAAGTAGAACCAAGAAGTAAAATCTGATTGTTATGGAATGTAACCTAGTGTTTTTATTATGTGATATTTTCTATACACTTTCACTGTGAAAATCAGGGGACTGACCAGTCATTGGTACTGGTACTTGGGTTGCTAGGTCTAATCAAAAACAAAAAATCCATCTTAAAATTCCTACAAAAAATCCTGAAACCACCCCAGAAATGTAACCATGTGGTTTTGCAGTTGGACCCGTGATTGGAGGAACGGGAGATACTGCCAATAATGTTTGAAAAACAATTGTGACAGTGCTTTGAAGTGTTAAAAAGAACTCTGTTCGTGTTTATTTAAATATGTTCCATGCAGGGGCAGTGGTGGCTCGGTGGTAGGGTGCTGGATTACTGATCTGAAGGTTGGGGGTTCTGTCACCGGGTTGTCACTGCTGTTCCCTGAGTGCAGCTAACTGGGTTATCAAAGGCCGGCCATGTCTCTCACTGTCTATGGTGAGATGCATGTAAAAGAACCATTGCTGACTTTCGTAAAGAGTGCCGTCAGCATGTTTCTGCCCTGCGATGGCCTGGCTAGCTGTCCAGGGTGTACTCTGCCCTCGTCTGGAGTCGGCTGAGATGGGCTCCAGCCTCCCCGTGACCCTAATTAGGATTAAGCGATGAATGAATGTTCCATGCACATGCAACTCACGACAGAGTGTAGCTTATCTTAGCCAACACCGGGCGAAGGCAGAGTACACCCTGAACAGCTCGCCAGACCATAGCAGGGCAACACACATCACTTCCACACCTAGGTACAGTTTGGAACAGTCAGTTACCCTAACGTGAATGTCTTTGGACTGTGGGAGGAAACCGGAGTACTGTAAGGTGGACATGCGAACCCCTACGCCACTGTGCTGCCCATCCCGATCTCCCACAGTGAAAATGTCAGCGGAGTGGACTTACAGTGGTCTTTATTGCAATTATTCCAATAGAAATTAAAAAGGAGTCCGAGGAAGCAGATGCAGTTTAACATAGCTTGATGGATTTTTTTTTTCTATTAGATTCAGGATCAGATTTATACAATGAAGTATATGGTATCCAAAAATAATCTTGTTACATGCTAGGTAAAATATTGCTAATACGTTTAGTTAGAAATCCTTTCATATTCAGAATAAATGAAATGTGACTGCATTTTAAACCCAGGTCATTTAAGCAATAGCTTTTACATCATTATCAAGCAGAAGAGGATTTTTTTCCCACTGAATAAAAGCACTGGGGCATCCAAATTAGTGCATTAAGAGAGAATGAATAAACAATTAGGGGACAAGTTCCTTAGTGCTTTAAACAAAGCCTTAGGCTTCATAATAATAAAGCCTTTAAGCACTTTTATAGAATAGAGCCTGAGTGAACTAAATGAGTGAATAAACAAAAAAACAAACATTTTATATAGTATTTAAAACATAATCAGAAACATTCAAAAATTCATGGGTATTATATGGCAAAATTTGTATGCATCAGGATTATATTATTTATTTATTCATTTCATTCATTTTCTAAGCCAATTAATCCTAATTAGGGTTGTGCAAATATCTAGTTTTACTTTGCTTTTCTTATGTTTTTGTGTAGTATATACTTAAACACTCAATAAGTTTAAAAACACATTTTTAGATCTGATCAGAGAGTGTGCCGCTGTTAGTTTTAGTTTTCTTGACTCCAAAGGCAAAGGATATGTTTTTGCTGACGTTTGTCTGTCTGTTTGTTATCAACTTTACACAAAAACGTATTAATGGATTCACATGAAATTTTCTGGAAAGGTGGAGAATGGGGCAAGGAATAAATGATTAGTTTTTGGTTCACCTCTATCAAGAAGGTTTGCACTGGCAGAGGTTTGTGCTCTTTGATTGCTTCTAGTTTCTTATGTTTTCATGCAGTATATGCACTAAAACAGTTATTCACCTCAGGCTCAGTTGATGTTATCCACCATCCACCTCCTCCACTGCAACTTAAAGGCAACAGAATGTTAACTGCACTGATATGAGTTCATGTTTTGCATGGTGGACATATGAGTTTATAGCGGCTTTATATTTCTAACAGAGCAAGCTTCACATGGATGGATTCCGCAGTCTGAAGGAGGGCGAGCCGGTTGAATTCACCTTTAAGAAGTCATCAAAAGGCCTGGAGTCTTTGCGGGTAACGGGTCCTGGAGGGGTGCCATGTGCAGGTAGTGAGAAGAGACCCAAAGGTGCCCAGAAACGGCGCTCTAAAGGAGATCGGTAAGTACTCATATGTTGCTGTTTGGTCATCCGGACAACTAGGAAAAGTAGTGTTTACTATGATAGCAATTGTTTCTTGTTACTGAAGTAGAATTAAATCTTTTCTAATAATCCTGTCATCATCATTCGAGGAAAATGGAGGGTAAGCAATTTTAAAAGAACAATGCAGATGAGCAATGCACAGCTTATGTTGTTTAGCAGAGAAAAATGATGTATCACAGGTTCTGGCAAAATCCAGTGCATTGTCCAACCCCGCTCATCCACCCCCTACCCCTTCTATAATTGTAACTGACCTGGATCAATAGATTGTTTAAAATCTCAGGGTTTAGGCATTAACCCTGTAGCGTGATCTCATTACCCACCCCCACATAGCCAGTCCCCTCCATCATTGAGTGTTTTGGTTATATTTATTTCGTATATACTACACAGGAATGGTGAATGGTCTCAGGACAGTAGTATTATCCACCCTGCAAACTTGCAAAAATGTTTGAATTTTAGTTTGCTTTTCTTATGTTCCTGTGTAGTATATGAACGGGGTCACTGCAAAATGAGATATATACCTTTCACATATTTTAGAAAAATACTCTGGACAGCTCGCCAGGCTGAAAAACATATTATTATTCATTCATTCATTTGCCAAACAGCTTTATCCTACTAGGATATCTCAGTACATTCTGGGCGAAGGCGTTGTACATGCTGGACAACTCGCAGTCCATCACAGGGCCAATACACACACACACACACACACACACACACACACACACACTTCACACCTAGGGGCAGTTTGGAACAGTCAATTAGCCTAATATGCATATGTTTGGACTGTGGGAGGAAACCCACATAAGCACAGGGAGAACATGCAAACTCCATACAGAAACACCCTCGCCAAGCCCCGGGACTTGAACTCAGGACCTTCTTCCTCTGAGGCAGATGTGCTAACGAGTAAGCTGCTGTGCTGCACATGCTGTGATGAAATTTAACTAATCACAAAATAAAAAAAAACCCAACAGCATTAAATTTCCATTTTGTACCAAACAAGAGAAGTGCAGTGAAACCCGTCGTATAAAAAACAATTATTCACCTCAGGCTTGGTGGATATCGCTAAATAATTACCATTTATCTGTAAAAATACAGCATATCCAGAAACCAGGAAGTGTGGGAAGAGCACACTTTAATGAATAGTGGATGTGAGTGCACCAATATGCACCGATCTGCATAGCTGTGCTGTTCCTTATATTTTTACTTCATCGCTGTTTATTTATGAAACGAGTTGCATGTCCTTGTAAAAAAAAGCAGATCTGGTATCCGCATTACAACCTGTTCTGTATACGAGTGTGTGTTTCCCAGTGTTTCTCTTACTGTGCCCTTATGAGCACCCCCCCCACTCCCTAGTGTAAAGAATGTATAATAATTCTTGTTACTTTACTTTGCTGTGTATACTTTCTCCTGCTGGGAGTCATTGACACTGTCATCATGCAGTGTGGTGCGTATCAAGGATTAAATCCTGTCTATTTAATTAATAACAGATGTAGGTGCCTTAGGAAGGTCATAGGTGACCGTTCCCATGGCAACGGTGGGCTGCGATGTGAGCAAGCAGGGTAGGGGGTGGGTGGCAGAGAGCAGGGGTCAGAGGTGAAAGGCCACACTGCTGTATTAAAACAAAGAGCCAAAGAGATGCCCCGTTTCCCTCTCTTCTGGTTCCAGCTCCTTGTCCACACTCAAGCCAATCAATAGATAGTGTGTGTGTGTGTGTGTGTGTGTGTGTGTGTGTGTGTGTGTGTGTACGTCCGCGTGTGTTTGAAGGGGGAGTGGAAATGTGTAGGGGGTTGGTAGCTGGAATAGCAAAGAGATCGGTAACATGCTGCAAGTCCAGGTTAAAATATTTACTATATTTATATTATAATTATATTATATTTATATATTTGTATCCACATATGCTAATATTGTTCTAACATTTATTTATTGCACTGCTTGATTGCGACGAGACTGTAAAAGTGGATGGTTTTTCAGTCCACAGTTCTTTCATTATTTTATTTAATAAATGTATTATGCATAATGTATTACAATAAGTGATATTTATTATTTAATATATTTACCTACCATAAAATATGGATTTTTTTAGTAAGCCATGTAATGTTAGGCAAAGAATAAATTAATAAATAAATACTAAAGGCATATTAATGCCTTAATGATCCTAAATGGATAAAATTAAGGGGTATTTAGGCTTAAATACTGTTTCTACATATTTGTGTATACAAAATATTTATTTCCTCTCTCATTAACATGCTTCAAAAGTTTTACCACATCGCCATCTAGTGTCAATTCAAAAAGACACTGACTCAGCTTTGTTGACCAGGTCTATCATTTGCCGAGCCGCTTAATCCTATTAGGGTTGTGGCCGAAGGTGTGGTACACCCTGAACAGCTCGCCAGATCATCTCAGGGCCAACACACACACACTCACACCTATCAAGATCTTGGGTTTGATTTCGGAACGAGGGCGTCTCTATGTACAGTTTGCATGTTCTCCCTATGTTTGTGTGGTACCCTGTGTTCACCTCATGCTATACTCTGGATACACCAGTTTCTTCCCACAGTCCAAACACATTCACATTAGGCTAACTGGCTGTTTCAATCTGCCCCTTGGTGTGAGTGTGAATGTGTGTCTGTGTGTGTGTGTGTGTGTGTGTGTGTGTGTGTGTGTGTGTTGGCCCTGGGATGGTCTGGTGAGCTGTTCAGGGTGTACTGCGCCTTTGCTAAGTGTCAGCTAAGATAGGTTCCAGCCTTCCCGCAACCCTAGTATGATTAAGCAGTTTGGTAAATGATTGAGTGTGTTGCATAGCATTCTATATACAGTAGTGTGTAGTGAAGATTATACACCACCACGTTTGTCTAAAAGGGCTCCTAATAAAAAGTAAAAAATTACTTCCCATGTATTGAACAATGCTATTGTAGGCAAAGAGAACCAAAAAATAATTCTGACAAGTATACTGAGGTATAAGTATGGCTAATAAACAAAAACACTGAAAATACCAATTTTCAGAAAAAGTCTGTGTTTCATGAAAATCCGCACATAACGTTTTAAAAGGTAAACCTAACCTCACATAGTCACCTTGGCTATGGAAGCAAGCAAAAACACCTGACTGACAGAGTATCTGAGTAGGATAAAAATAGAATTGATGGTGTTTGAGAAAGAGTACAATTGTTCAGCTTTTATCATATTTGAGTAAAGTACACAAATCTCCAAAATATTGCTTCAGTACGCTAATGAAGGACAAGTCCTTAAGAATTTTTCACCAAGAATAAAAACTAAGAAAAGTTCATGTGCATTTCTTTCCATGCATATCTAGGTGTTATAACTGCGGTGGACTGGACCATCATGCCAAAGAATGCCAGCTACCCCCTCAGCCCAAGAAGTGCCATTTTTGCCAAAGCATGTCTCACATGATAGCCAACTGTCCAATCAAAGCACAGCAGGTATCGCTGGGATCTCAGGGAACTTCCACTTCACTAGCAGGAGAAGAAATCCTAAGCCACACAGCCTCAGCACCTGATCCCTCTAACTGATTACCGGACGGTGAAACGGGATTACAGTCAGGGATAACACAAGCACCAATCATGCTGCTCTTGGACCTATCTCAGGTTTTTACTTTTTTAACAGCATTGATGAATGTCGTCTCTCACTAGCATGACATTAAAGGAAAAATCAGTCATTTATATTAGTGAGAGATTCTTTTTAATATTTCAGTATACTTAAGACTTTGTAATCTTGTGGTGAGGATCAAACAGTTCCATTTTCTTCTTAACAATGTTTGGATTCTGCCATGTTTACCCTCGTCATTTCAGTTCTATTCACGCCTGATGAAGATGGCATAAACTGGTTTGTTCAAGAGTGATCAGTCTTCATTTTCAGGATTGTAGCAGGGATGTGTTAGCGTATCTTTTTATTTTAGCTAGCTAAGTGTCTTAGATTTGTATGGAAACAATCAAAAAAACAAATCATGTTTACATATTGCAATAAGCCTGGATGCTAAGTCACATTTGTGAAGCACATATTTTTTATTTCATGATTTCATAAAAACAAAGTCACTGTTGTCATTTAATTTTTGAAAACCAAAGAACATCAACTCAGCTACAGCTTTTATATGTACTGTTATACTTGATTTAGAGCATAGACTGTAGAAAACATGGATGGCATTTCCTCCACTGCGTTCTGTACTATATACAGAAGCATCTGCCATGTTGTCAAGCCAAAACTTAGAGACTGCATGCTCTGGATTCAAGAATCAAAGTAATGAACAATAACATAATTTGATGGGGTCACCTCATTCCCCCAATACCAGTGTCCGGTGCATTGCAGAGGCTGTCAATCACTTCATTCAAAATTGTAGTGCCAGCTTCTTTTGATGTATTATTTTACATTTTTTTAGGTGAAAAAAACCCCCAACAACATTGCAGGTATCAGCATATGGAAAACATTCATTTATATACCGAACTGCATAATCTTATTAGGGTTGTGGGAAAGCCTGGAGCTTTTCTTAGCTGACTCTGGTGAAGGCAGGGTACTCCCTGAACAGATTGCCAGACCATTGCAGAGTGAACGCAAACACAACTAATCAAACTCACTCTCAAACCTAGAGGCAGAACAAGCAAACTCCACACAGAAACGCCCTCGCCAAGCCCAGGACTCGAATCCAGGACCTTCTTGCTGTGAAGCGTATGTGCTAACTACTAAGCACTGTGCCGCCCGTAGAAAACAAACAAATCAAATTAGACACTAGGTGGAAATACAGGTTAGGTGATAAAGGGACACGGAAAACTAAGAAAATAGGAAATAAAGAAAATAGAAAATCCCGTAGGCATTCCATCAAAAGCAAATTTCATGCAGTGGTCAGTTTTAATAATTTAGCAGCTTTTATTTAAAGAACTTTTTAATTTATTTTATTAATTTGATAGGGGTGGCACAGTGCTGTAGTGGTTCCAGGCTCCTCCAATTTGTAAGCTGACCGGGGCCTTCCTATGGAGTTTACATGCTCTCCCCATCCTTATGCGGGTTCCCTCCAGGTGCTCTGGTTTCCTCCCACAGTCCAAGGACATGCATATTAGATCAACTGGCTACTTTAAATTGCTCATAGGTGTGAATGGTTGTTTGTATTTGTGCTAGCACTGTGATAATTTCACAAAAAGTGTGTACCCCGTCCCTCATCTGAAGTCAGCTGGGTTTGGCTTCAGCATACCCACAACCCTTACAGATAAGCGGATAATAAATGGATGGATGATTAATGGATGGATGGATTGATTTGATATCACCACTTGGAGAACACTCCGTCTGTCACAGTTTGCTGTCCAGGATTTATCAGCTGCAGCCCAGAAAATACAGCAATGAATAGATTTGAATCTCGTAACTCATTAAAAGTGTGCATGCAAGATTCCTCAAGTGAGAGGCATCCAATTTTCTTGGAACAGCTTATGTTTTTCATTGAAACACATCCGCATTATAGGCGTTACATGTTATACAGCAGCCAGCCAGCAGGGGTGCTAGACCTGCGATGGGTTCACTTTTTAGAGTCATTACCATGTCCAGGTTTTCTACGGTCAGTGATTTACCTCACAATGAGTGATTTGATTCCCATAGTTGAAGACAGGTGAATGTTCCAACAGTTGGATGTTTGTTTTTTTAATTTTATAATGAAGCTGTTGTGCCATGTCAGTATCATGCCATTGCATGCAATGTTATGCATTGTGAATTATCCTGGGTCTGCATTTCCAAATACCGCTTAGTAATTGCTGTAAGATGACACTGATCATGTGTCCCTATACCGTTCCTAACACGCACTTATCCCTTCACAATCTTTGGTGGCAGTTGGCATTAGCGGTCCTTTTTTTGAGCAATTATAGCCAGATCAGGATGATAACCAGCTACAGAGCTGACTTGCAGATGAGAAAATAGACATAAAGTACAGAGGTAATGTTAGGTGTTAAGTATAGTTAGAGTGATTGAATAGAAAGTATAAAAACCTTAGTTTAAAAGGGTTATGCCCGTTCGTTGAACAGTTACAGCCCAATGGTCTGACAGCACTAACCCTAACTCTAACCCATCTGAGCTGACTAGAGTGCCCAGCTGATTTAAGTTTCCATCTGATATGAGTAGGGCTGTCGAATCAATGGGCTGTCTGAAAATAGAGTCGTTCCCGTTAAATGTCACATATCAAGTTGTATAGATTCATATATTTACATTCCATCATTCCATGCTCATATTTTAGTATCAGACTGCAACATGTACTAGCCAAAGTCTGCTCCTATGTTATGTGTACAGTGATGTAACCCAAAGACTGTCATGTGCAGTATTGGATTATCACTTTATTTTGATGTTTAAGTTTGGGACTTCATGGCCAAGTTAGCTTATTGCACTCTCACTTGTCATTTCATTTCAGAAATTCTTCAGTCCCAACAAATGAGGGCATTTCAGAGAAGCTTCCAAAATAGGGAATGCATTCAACTTGTGTTTGTTATATCAGAAATATGAAAAAAACAAACAACAAAAACAAACAAAAAAAACAACAACAACTATGACCTTCCTGTTTAGATATGGTTAGTAAAGGAGATTTTTTTTTCTGGATTATACTATTATTCCAGTTTGTTAGAGTGAAAGACGGGTATCAACAGAACTGACTCTGATGAACTTGACCATGTTCTAATATAAATACTAAATGTAATATTTGTATAACATGACAACATTATTTATTTGTAGCTCAAGTTTACCTCAGAATGTATGTAAACATGGTAGTGATACTAGTTATTAAGGTGGATATACCAGTTATCATGGTGGAGATACTAGTTGTTGTGGTGGAGATACCAGTTAACATGGCGGAGATACTAGTTAACATGGTGGTGATATTAGTTCTCAATCACAACTAGATTCAGGCTACTAAAATATTCTTGCAATATTTGTTGCAGGTACAGTATAAGCTTGTGATCAGTGTATTCTACATATTTAATCTATGCCAAATGTGAAGCAACCCTAAGGCTCCACATACTCTATTTAAAGGGCATTTAAAATGATCTAGATATCAGGCAAATATTTTAACCATATTCTTGGTATGACTGCAGCCAGGTTATTAAATTTCTGTCTCAGGGAAAAATCACAGATGCGGGCTTTCTTGGATGTATGCAGAAGGGCTTACTTTTGTACTGACGTTTTCTTGTGATAATGATAATATTGTGGTGCTATCTGGATCATATCTGGGTCCGACATCAAAACTTATTTCCCTGAATATTCAGAACATAGCAAATTTTATTTTAATTGAATATGTTTTTACAGAAGATTAGATTTTTTTTAAGCTTCACCCATTATAAAAGATAAGGATTTTTTTGTGACATCATCAGTGCATGGATACTTAGCAAAATTTTATTGTAAGGTCCTTATGTGATCACCCACCAATCATAAAAAATTTAGATTGATCTGTCAAAACCGTGGCCAGGATGTTGCTAAAGGACAAAAACAAACAAACAAATTAACCCATGCCGATGAAAAGATTACTTCCTTGGCAGGGGTAATAGATGATATTTAATAAATACTTTTCTTGGTGTTATGAGCTTTGTTATCTTGAAAAAAATGTAATTATTGTCTGGATATTTTGAGAAAACAACATAAAAAAAACACTGCACGCATGGTCTTTCTTGGCCTTTGTAAGAAAGGATGAAAATAATTTTCAAAGCTTTGCCAGTTTGGTTAAAAAATATCCAGAACGAAATGTCAACGATACTCTGGTATATTTATTGGACCAACCAAGAATGTTTGAAAAAAGGTTTCAGGCCATTTCAAATGTCTCATTGCTGTAATTCAAAGTGACTGATTTGTGCTGTAAACTTATTTTTTTCAAAGAGTGTCATCAGTTCTACAGGAGGTTAGAAAATTCAAATGCCATTTAATCCCTGACTTTGGCAGTTTTATTCAACACTGTATATGATGATCTTATGAATCATTGTATGTGTACATCACAAACATGTGGATTTGCTATTTAATTGAGGAGACCAGATTTGAACGTCACTGCAAAAATTTGCTATCTAACCCTGGGTTTACACTGGGGCCATGATGTCCAAAAAATGTGGAGCTCCACAATTTATGAGCATGATTGGAGCAAGATTGGGGTATAAAAAGGAGACAGATGACATCCAAGAGATGAAACTAGAAGGAATCATGTTTTCAAGTTCATCAAGATCCCCTATGATGGCACATCAAAGTCTGTCAGGCTCTGTTAAGGTCTGTTCGGGTCTGTTAAGCTCTACTGTGATTCCCATGTTCTATTATGTTTGGCATCAAATCGTAGTAATTCATATGTTTTGACAAGCCAAGTCATCACAACCAAGTTCCCTCAAGATCATCAAGTTTCCACCAAGTTCCCTCAAGACCATCACGATTCCACCAAGTTCCCTCAAGA
>JAQMYF010000022.1:34908699-34926952 GCA_030014195.1 Neosilurus mollespiculum | reverse complement strand
CCTCTCTCGTTACACAAATACACATCACCTGATATGCATTAAATCCAATAAGCATTCAAGTTTATACAGCTTGGAGTAGGAAAGTATGGATAAAATGATGATATTGTCAAAATAATCACTTGCCTAATAATTGTGCACACAGTGTACAGAAACACAAGATAAACAAACTAAAACACGATTTTTATCATTTATTTTCCCAGTCTAAAATTATCATGATGCCATGTGCGTCAAGTGATCGTGAAAAACCGTGTCTGTCATTTGGATGCAAGCATTATCCACTCAGAATAAAGATTTTTGGAAATCCTGAGATAGCCACTTGCAACCGAATCCTCCATATCAAATCTTTGTAGTGTACCCGTGGTGAATTAGTGTAACTAGCAACTCGTTGGATTGGCTGAACTGCATCACTGACCCCGTGCAGCATAACACTATAAACATTATCGCCCAGTGCAGAGCTGCACAAACAACAAGCGCAGAGATCGCGGAAAACATTGCTTTTTGTTCCTGAACCAACTGACGACAGGAAAGCTGAGCTGGTTGGCTCTTGAGGAGTACACAGTGCTGTATATTAAATAGTATAACAATACACTCGATGGATCCTTATGGGATCAATAAAGTGTTTATAATGATCCTAATAAGCATTAAGACAGTCTGGCAAATATGTTGACTTACAGCTTTATTGAGCTGTAGCTACATTTTAGATGGATTGCATCATAACACACAGAATAACACACTTATACACGAACACACACACACACACAGACATGAATTATTTTGTTCATAGCTTTTATAAAAAATTCTCGTTTTTCTTATTGGATCACATGATGACACCCTGCTGAATTTCTTCTGTTTTTCTTCGTTCTCAGAGGATATTGATCCATCAGTTGGCCGTTTCAGAAACATGGTGCAGACAGCAGTCGTACCCTTAAAGGTAGATAATGTCATAATTCCTGTATATTGTCTAAAACTAAAGGACGTTTTACACTGGACTTATAGACTAGAGAAATGTCTCTTCTGTGTTATGGAGAGTCATTAAGATATTGAATCCCGCCACTTATAGTCACATATGAAAGTGGTGTGTGGTGCTTTCACATCATTTATTCACTCTCATCTTCACTAACTGCTTTATTTTGGTTGACGTTGCTCTGGTTCAAATGACTAAATAAACAAAGGCAAAGCTCTCAATTTACTAGTTGGTTCATGTTCCTACCCTCACCTCTGGTCACGAGCTTTGAGCAGTGACCGAAAGAACAAGATCGCGGATGCAAGCGGCTGAAATGAGCTTCATTCACAAGGTGGCGGGTCTATCCCTTAGAGATAGGGTGAGAAGCTCGCACTTCTAGGAGGAGCTCGGAGTAGAACTGCTGCTTCTCCATGTTGAGAGGAGCCAGTTGAGGTGGCTCGGGCATCTGATTAGAATGCCTCCCGAACGCCTCCCTGGTGTGGTATTTGGGGCATGTCCGACTGGGAACAGACCCCGGGGTCGACCCAGAACATGCTGGAGGGACTATGTCTCTTGGCTGGTCTGGGAATGCCTCAGTGTCCCCCTGGAAGAGTGGGAGGAAGTGGCTGGGGAGAGGCAAGTCTGGACCTCACTGCTTAGGCTGCTGCCCCTGCGACCCGACCCTGGATTAAGAGGAAGAAGATTGACTGACTGAAATAAATTTAATGTATAAAAAACCACATATATTTTATTTAAAAAAATGTAAAAAATGGTTCTGTATAGACTACCTCACTCATCTGCGGTTTTCTTTCCCCCAATTTTCCTAACAGAAGAAGAAATCTGAGGGACATGGCGCCCTTGTTGTGGAGGATAGCGTGGTACGTCGGTTCCAGAACTTTCCCATCAGTTCAGGCCTTTACTGTGACCTGCCTCCTGCTAGTCATGAGTCAAGACAGCGAGCACCAAGCAAGCTCGGCCATCTTAAGTGGCCTCCCTTTGCCTGTCCCCAACCCTGCTCCGGAGGTGGACACCATCACTCCTACGGCACGACCAGCAGCCATGTTGAACCCAAGTCCCGCCCCTGGACCATATTCAGCTGAGTCAATGAACGAGCCACGCAAGAAGAAGTACGCCAAGGAGGCGTGGCCTGGAAAGAAACCCACCCCTTCACTACTCATCTAAAGTGTGTGTGATGACGTGTACTTGACTTTTACATACTGAATGCTGAAGATAAAACTACAGTTCCAAAAAATTATATAAATATATATATATATATATATATATATATATGTCTTATATCAGAGGAACCATGTTTACCAGAGATTTACATAAACTACTTATTTGTTATTGTAGGCCCTTTACTGAAGTGTTTTCCTATTGATATGGACGCGTCACGACACGTTTTCTGTTAGTCACACAACGGCATATCGTAGCACGCCAGATGACTATAAGGCTAAAACCAGTAGATAAATTATTAATGCTCGCCCACTAACTACGGCGTACTAACTAGCTTCCTGAGTCGTAACCTTTTACCTTCATGAATATGAACGTCATCACGATGGTCTCTGTAGTGCAACAACAGGACTTCTTACTCCATTCGTTAAATGGTTACTACAGTATCCGTGCTTGTTGTTGTGCGTTTTTATATTTTTATATGTGAGTATATATGTGTGAAAAGCACACAGAGTGTGATTGCAGGAATTCCTAACTTTGTTCATTGATCGAATAAACGAGATTCCTTTTTATAAAACCGGATATGTGGGTTGAAACAAAGACGGTTCCTGGAAGTAGAGCTGGACGTTTATTCCCTCGAGGCATGTCGCTTCTTTAATGGGTTTCTCTCGGTGCCATTTTGAAAATGGACGAGTTATAATTTATCCTGAGGTAATGAGGCAAATGAAAGTGTCCCGGGTTTTAAGAATTCCCCGTGGACATCATATTGTCAGTGAGTAGGAGTTCTTCCTTCTGGTTTTATATCGTTGATGAGGTACTCAGTATTTCGGAGGTTCTGTTGACATTATGCACTGGGAGACTATGAATTGAAATATTCACTCACTTATCGCTCATTCGTTCATTCGTTGGTTTATATTTATCTTGGATAATGGCATTATTTTGTTCAGGATTGTTGTGGGTCTTGACGGGACAGTGTGGTTAGCACGTCCGCCTCACAGCAAGAGGGTACTGGGCTCGAGGGTCGGACTCAGCGAGAGCGTTTCTGTGTGGAGTTTGCATGTCCATTATTCCATTATTTACATTTGGCGGACGCCCTTATCAAGAGCATCTCGCATTTATCTTTATTTATTTATTTTTTTTTTTTGTACAACTGAGCAGTTGAGGATATGCTCAAAGGGCCCAACAGAGGCAGACTGGTGGTACTGGGACCTGAACCCCAATCTCTGGATCACCAAACCCAGAACCTTATCCACTGAGCCACAAGTGCCATGTCCTCTCCATGCTTGTGTGGGTTTCCTCCGGGTACTCTTGTTCCCTCACACGGTCTGTAGACATGCATGTTAGGCCAATTGGCTTTTCCAAGTTGCCCCTAGGTGTGCGTGTGAATAGTTGTGTGTGTTGGATCTGTGATGGACTGGTGAGATTTTCAGGGTGCACCCTGCCTTCGCTCGGAGTTGGCTGAGACAGGTTCTAGTCTCATGTCCAGCTAAAACCATATCAGTTAAATTATCTGCAGCTTTGGGTCCCTGGGTTTCAGGTTGATGTCTCAGAGCACGGTGGCAACAGTGTGTAATGTTACTTGCTCACTGAAAAGGTTTTTGCAGGTGTACTTCCTGAGGTGTCCAGCAGGGGTCCCCCATGCACCTTATTGCCTGTTCCTGCTCTCCACCTCAGATAAATGACACCTCATTAATCAAATCTGCATGAATGCGCTCAGGTTGCCATGGCGATAATTATCAGAGCTGCCTAATTAACTTTCTCAATTGCTTAATGATATACGACCCTATGAACTCCCTCATTTCTTCTCACTCTCTAATTCGAGCATGCATCTCCCCCACCCCACCCCACCCCACCCCTCATTTCCCCCCCTCACTCTGTGTTAACCTGTGACCATTGTTTTATAAAATGCAAAATAAGAACATATTGTCGGTCACAGGGATGCAAGAGGAGATTTGGGTCTTGGCTGTTGGCTTTAACGTTTCTTTTTAGGAATGAAAATTGGCAAACTTGTTAAAAAACAATTCTTTACCTACTGTTGAGGGATTAATTTTCAAATAAATGTAAAGTGGCTTTGAATGTAAGCGCCTTATAAAAAAAAACTTGAGGGTGTCTCTACTTTTTTAATAGTCATTTTGAATAATTCTATAGGTCTGTATCAAGACTCTTTAGATATATCTTTAAACATGTAGTATACAATGTACATTGTGTAAGTCTTCACCCTTCATAAACTAATTTACATTTTTTAGTGTTACAATATGGAAATGAAGTGTTCAACATCTGTTACCTTTTTAAGGTGAAATTTATTTATTTATCATATCAAATTATACAAACTTTTGTTTGTCGGTTCCTTACTTATCCCTTTTGGACAATATTTGGTAGAACCTCCTTTGGCTATGATTACATCACAGTTACAAGTCATCTGGAATATGTCTCTGTCAGTTTTGAACATCTGGATCCTGATGTTTGTGCCTATTCCTCTTGCCAAAAATTGTTCTGCCTCTCTGATTGTTCAGAGACTGTTGGTGAACACCAGTTTTTGCTAAGTCTTGCCATAGATTCTCGGTCAGATTGAGGTCTGACCCTTAGCCTAATCCTTAAGCCCCGATCTCATTTGTGTGATAATGCCAATGTTTTGATAAATCTTTAGGTCGGGAGTGAGCGTGAGGGATCTGTGACCGATATCGTCGACCATATCGCTGACTGTCAGCGAGGAATCCACCCGTTGTGGACAATCGTCCCGTTTTTTTGAAACGTGTTTCCAAATGTTGGACGATTACACACGATAATCTACTAATTCTACCAATAAATCCACGGTGACTGTCGCTAACCATCCGCGATTATAATACTGACAGTCTGACACCATTGTGGTCGATCACAGATAGTCGCAGATATTTGGGGACTTAGTTGCAGACAGTCTCAGACCTAGTTGCCGACCATCAGATATTTTCATCTGAGCGTTATTTTATTTGAGTCATTTAGGACATTACATACACAGTTGTGGTTGGTCTGAGTCAGTCGCCAACTCAAAAAATTATGGGCAGTCGCCAAAGAATCGCCCAGATAGGATCGGCCCTTTAGAGTTATTGTATTGTTGGATGGTAAACTGTTGCCTCAGTTTCACAGTTTTTTTCTAGCATTGCCACATATTTCACTCAATCCATCTTTCCCTCATCTCGAACATGTTTCCCAGGCTTTGCTGATGAAAAGCATCCCCACAACATGATCCTGCCACCACCAGGCTTGACTACGGCAAAGGTGAGAACAAGAACATCATTAGTCCATATTTTCACTGTGATGATCACCCAAATGCTGAGGTCAAAATCTTTTGAATTAACATACCAGAGAACATCTTGAGCCGTGGATCTCTCTCTTTCGTATTTACTCGTCTTCTTGGCTTTTTCTCTGTGTATTGTTCTCCTTGGCTGGCCAGTGATGTTTGACAGATGGGCTCCTGTAGATCATGGTTTGTATCATTTTGATTTTAAAGTGATGGATTTAATTATTCAAAGGTATTCAAAGCTCTGGATTTTTAAATAGCCAGACCCTGATAGTCTATCTTCACTGTCCAGCCACAAAGATTTTGTCTTTAGCGTTGATCACAGCATGTAATCACCATAGCATAGTTTTTATAAACTGAAGCAACATTACAACATTTATTTCCATCCGGGGTTGAGTTAATTTTTCACCAATATCTTAAATTGAACCACTCTTTCACTATTCGAGCCCCAATTTCATATCCCTGTCATAAGAGAGTAAAAAGTCCATTGATGTCATAACCTGCTCATTCAGTACATTCAGGTCATCCGCTGCCTTCCTTTATTGCCACATAATGTTGTTGAGACTTGACCTGACCAACTGAAGCAACAACGCCATGGTGATTAATCAAGGCTACTGGAATCAAGGCTAAAGGTGACCCAAAAATATTAGATCACTCAACTTTTTATTTGGCCTTTCAGGAGAGGGGTGTACCTGAAACTGTATTCAACAAATCACACAACATAATCTCCAAAGCAGTTTTAGTAGGTAGACTGAAGTTAATGGTGGCTTTGGTTGCATCATTGGGAAAACAAGTTAATTTAGGGAAAAAAATTCAGTAGAAAGTGTGAGAATGTGTGGAATATTGGTGAAGTAATACAGCAGATAAGTAAAGGAAAAAGTTCTTGGGTTGGTAGTAGAGCAGAAGATATCAAATGGCATCATGGGTGAAAATTATTTTGAATTACTTGATTGTTTTTTTGTGGCACTGTGGTGTAGCGGTTTGCACATCCGCCTAACAGCAAGTGGGTTCTGGGTTCGAGTCCTGGGTTTGGGCGTTTCTGTGTGGAGTTTGCATGTTCTTCCCGTGCTTACATGGGTTTTCTCCAAGTACTCCATTTTCCCCCCACAGTCCAAAAACATAATTGGCAAACTAGCTTTTCCAAATTGCCCGTGAGTGTGAATGGTTGTGTGCGTGTTACCCTGCGATGGTCTGGTGAGCTGTCCAGGGTGTACCCCACCTTCCCCCAGTGTTGGCTGAGATAGGCTTTAGCCTCCCCGTGACCCTAATATGATCAAGCTGTTCAGCAAGTAAGTAATGAGTGGGTGATGAGGGTTTTTGGGAGGTATTAAATACAGAAGGCGGCACGGTGGTGCAGTGGTTAGCACATTCGCCCCCAACAGGAAGCTCCCGGGTTTGATTCCCGGGCTCGGGCGTTTCTGTGTGGAGTTTGCATGTTCTCCCTGTGCTTGTGTGGATTTCCTCTGAGTAATCCGGTTTTCTCCTACAGTCCAAAAACATGCACATTAGACTAAGTGACTGTTCCACATTGCCCTTAGGTGTGAGAGAGAGTGTATATGGTTGTATGTGTGTTGGCCCTGCAATGGTCTGGCGAGCTGTCCAGGGTGTACCCTGCCCTCGCCCAGAGTCAAAGTGACTTAGAAAATGAATGAATGGATTAGATAGAGTTAGTACAGATATAACATGGTTGGTAGGCAATGTGTAAAAGGGTGTACACACAGAAGGACCATGGAATTCAATGAAATTTGGAGACTTGTAGCAATGGCAGGTGAAATAACCCTTTGGCAAAATGGGTGGGTACTAAATATAACTAATCTCAAGTTTGAGGTCACCATTAACTGACCAATAAATATGCAGAAGGGATACCTCGTCAAAGACCCTGGAATGTCCGCTAGTGACCAACTCTTGTCTACAAAGCAATGGGTGGCATGTGAATGGCTTTATATATGTCCGCCTCTTTTGGAGTGAAAAGTTGGGGCAAAAAAAATCTACTAAAAAGTGTGCTCAGGATGGTAAAGAAGATGTCGGGTGTGTAAATTGACAGGGCTAACATTAGGTGACCTTGTCTGACAGGCTGAGTGAAGGTACTGTCATTGCTTGTGTTGTGAGCCAGCCAGCCAGGCGGAACTTGCCAGAACACCTGCTGACACTTTGCTTGCCCGGCTGCCTTCATATGACACTCCGTACAGTCGTATATCTCACTCCTCACATACAGGCATCACTCCATTCACACAGTCCACACAGATCTCTGTGTGCACAGCGCTAACACTGTGCTTGCTCCTGAATGCTGGAAATCTGTTAACCCCCTGCTGCCCACACACACGCACACATATGCAGTTTCTCTCTCTCTCTCTCTCTCTCTCTCGACACCATCACTGCATGTACTTACGTTCACACTTAATTATCACGAATCCAACGCGTTTTACAGTCACTCTACCTGTCTCTTCCTTTATTGTACCATCTCTCTTTCGTCCTTCTTCTTTGTCTTTCTGTGAGACATAAAACGTTGGCTTTCACAAAGGAATTTGGCTGTTATACTAGTACAGGCCTGAGAATCTTTTAAAACTTGTACCCCTTTCTCACCGACGCAACTTTCACGCGGATACCCGCAGTACCTCAAGGAGCCTTTTATATCATGGAAAAAAGTATGATCACCATGAGCATCATATGGTCTCCGCCAGCAATACGGTGCATTTTGATGTTCACACGTTTTTCACGGTGGTCATACAATGCTGGCAGCGGTGTCACGTTGTCACATGGAAATTATATCTTTTTGTCCTTTCCGCAAATATGCGGCGGAAAACTCAAGCCTGTTAGAATTTACCGCGAGGGGCTGCAGAAGGCTGTGTAGCAGCTTGTGATACGCATGACGACGACCACACGTTGTTCTGCGGCATGGTGGCGTAGTGGTTAGCATGTCTGCTTCATATCAAGAAGGTCCTCGATTCAAGTCCTGGGCTTGGAGGAAGACTTTCTGTGTTGAGTTTGCATGTTCTCCCCGTGCTGGCCTGGGTTTCCTTCAGGTTCTCTGGTTTCCTCCTACAGTCCAAAGACATGCACATTAATCTAATTGGCTGTTCCAGATTGTCTCTAAGTGTGAGTGTGAATGGTTGTGTGTGTTATCCCTTCAGTGGTCTGGTGAGCTATTCAGGGTGCACCCGGTCTACGTCCAGAGTCGGCTGAGATAGGCTTCACCCTCCCTGTGACCTTAGTAGGATTAGGCAGTTCGGCAAATGGATGAATAGAATAAATACAGCAGGATGAAGATCATAATCAGTGTCAGGATAAATCTGGAGAGATTGGAGACCTGCACCTGGGTTCTATTCCCGCTTCTTGAGTTTCTGCCGCTGCTTCAGTGATGAGGGGGATTTGGGATGAAATTAAATTGTTGATTTGTGATGGAGAAACCTTCACCATTCTCTTACCGGAAAGAGCGATCTCTTGTAATCCCTTTGAATATCTTGTGTTTCCACCAGCATATTTTCTCCTAAATTAAGTAAGACTTCAAAATATATATATATGTTTTTCATGGTGCCCTGCTGAGACATGGTCAGCATCACTTAACCTCAGAGAGGAGGAAAAGGGCAAATGCAACAAAACACAATGCACATAGCCAGGCAGGAAGTATTAGTCAGTGGTATGCACGGTCAGTGTAGAGGACAGAGTCCCAGTTCTGTGGCTTTGGCTGGACTGCTGTAGTCATTTGCCAAACACGTCTCTCCATTTCTCCCTCTCGAACTCTTTCTCTGTGACATTGGAAGACCACATGGTTGGCAGAAGCCCAGGCCTGTGGAGGAGGCTCATTCCTGGGATGGCCACTGGCGCAAAAACACCCAGATGCATGACTTATGCAATGCTACAGAACTTGGAGAAAGAGCGAGCTAGGGTATGTTTGTTGAAAGAGGGAAAGCTAGGACACTGCATATTACTCAAAAGTCAGGTTCAGTGAGTCCACACGCAACAAAGTGAAGAATATGAAGGGGAAACGTGTCAACAAGCTCGTTAATTAAATGGAAAGGAATGATAGAAGGAGGGGAAATAATCAAAAGGAAAGTTAGATGTAGACAAAGCTAGAACAGCAAAGAGAATTAAGAATGTTCATTCATCATTTTTTTAGCAACCACTTGGGCTGTGTCCAAAATCACTCACTCATTTGCTGAACTGCTTAATCTACCAGGGTTGAAGGAAGGCTGGCGCCTATCTTGAAGGTAGGGTACAAGCTGAACAGCTCTCCAGACCATCACAGGCTGACACAACCCTTCACACTCACATCCACACCTAGGGGTCATTTGAAACAGCCCATTGATCCTGTTGTGCATGTCTTTGGACTGTAGGAGGAAACCAGAGTACCCGGAGGAAACCCACACAAGCACAGGGAGAACATGCAAACTCTACACAGCAACGCTCGAACCTGGGACTCGAACCCAGGATCTTCTTGCTGTGAGGCGGACGTGCTATCCACTACGCCACCATATACTATACAGTGTATAACAATTCTCACTATACGTCCGGACACCACTACCAGATGGCGAAACCAGTAAATAGTGAGTAGTGAGTGATTTCAGACACAGGGCTGATCTTAATAAGAGATCGCGGTGGTTATGGAAGCTATTCCAGGAACCTGGCTGTAAGTCATACAGTCATCACAGGCAGACACAGTTATCCACAAATTCATTCACACTTGGGGGCAGTACCAATCCTGAGAACCCAGGAGAAACCTATGAGGACTCTATACAGAGCGCCTAGGTGGTAATGCTACCTGCTGCACCACTTTTACATAGTGGTTGGCACTCATGCCTCACAGCAAGAATGCCCTGGGTTCAAGCCTTGTATTTGGCAAGGGCATTTCTGGGTGAAGTTTGCATGTGGTCCCTGTGCTTGCGTGGGTGTCCTCTGGGTGCTCCAGTTTCCTCCCACAGTCCAAAGACATGCACATTAGGCTAATTGGTTGTTGCTAGTAGGTGTGAAATTGAGTATGAATGGTTGTGTGTGTTTTGGCCTGTGATGGACTGAGCTGTTTAGGGTGTCGGCTGAGATAGGCTCCAGCCTCTCCATGACCCTTTGTGAAGTTTTGAATAAACAGGGCCAATCATTTTCAACTCCATTCCTTTAAACATCTTCCTACAGAACAAAAAAGTCCCAGTTGTTGAATTAACATTGTGTTCATTTGTATTAAACTTGTATTGTATAAACACTGCACATGTAAATTAAACCATAGCTGTTAATTCTACAACTGGGATTTCACTCTGCACACTCGGTCTTCTTCATCATAGTTTTTGTTGTACAAAAGAAAGAAGTGCAGGAAGCTCAATAGATGTTATGCGCTTTATAAATTTTCCTCCTTCCTCAGAAAGAATGCATGAAATCTGTGTCCTTGTTGAACTCTAGCCCTGGACTGCATGCTGCACAGCAGGGAACTCAAACGTACAATTTTAAGTAATGGTTTGTGCAGAATGACATCCTGGAAAAATGACAAAAGGCATGTTCATTTATTCACTCATCTTCAGTAACCACTTTATCCTTAACAGGGTCACTGTCGATTCAAAGCATGTCTGAGGACTTCTGGGTGCCAAACAGTGACCATGAGTAACTGGGGACCTTGGAGTTGTGGTGGTGTGAATACTTCCTGTTGTGCTTGTATCCAGCATAGTGATATTCCTTTACTATCAACAAACAAACAAATAATGTACAAGCTCTGAAGGTTATTTTATTGCATTGCTGCCATAAGCTTGGCACAATTACTGCACAACTGGCACGTGCCAATGTTCCTTTTCATAGAGTTTATATAATATAGATAAGCTATGCCCTGCAACACACTGCAAACGCACTGTGGCCCAAAGCTGTAAACTTCATTTTTAATTATAATAATCATGCTGTTGTAAACATAAAGATAGACATAGAGGACTTCCAAACATAAATATTGTGAAAATTGGATGACATTTACAGCCTTATGGCCGCAGTGCTTTAGACATGGGGTAGCCGTTTGCAGCAGGGTGTAGAAGCTGAACTATTTTATGATGTCTATATTCTCCACTGCCCGATGTCCCAGACTTAATTGGCTGCCCGCTTTAAAGACTTCTGAACATCACAAAAAAAGCAATACTTCCAGAAACCACGGATAAGCACCGGCCTGATGAGTCACTAGGCTTGGGTGTAAAAGCCCAACAGACTTTACCTTTACCTTTCCATAATCATCACTGCATCACTGTATTTTTTTTTTTATTTATTCATTCGCTAAATCATTCCATAGGGTTTGAAGTTCATTTATGCTATTGCAAAAGTCAAAAAAATTACATTTGTGACGCCTTTCAATTTTGCTGAAAAATTAGTTTTTTCAGTGTTTTTGTTTATTAGCCATACTTTTACCTCAATATACTTGTCGGAATTATTTTTTTTGGTTCTCGTTGCCTACAATAGAATTGTTCAATACATTTTCACCAAAATATAGAGAAGTAATTTTTTGCTTATTTTTATTAGGACTAAATATATATATATAGTGTGCGTATAGTATAGTGTGTGTGTGTGTATAAGTGTGTATATGTATTATTACATTTTAACAAAAATATACATCTAAGTGACATACAGCTAACATAACTATTGCATCGGTGAGGTAGCCAGCTCCTTTATTTAAGTACATAGCTCCACCTAGTAGCAAGGATAATTATCACGTATCCCACAATATCGACTTATATATTTTGTATTGATATTTAAAATATATTTTAAATTAATAGTAAAACATTTACAGATTTCGGCTTTTGTATGATTTGGCCTTCATGAAATGACACTGCTTTGAAATCTTCAGTAATCTAACTTGTTATGAATATGTAAGTGCAAGACCGTGTTGGATATTTACAGGATGTTTGCCATTTCACCATCTTCTAATCACAGCTGGACATGATTAACTGAGGCAATTAGTTTAAATGAAGGACTGATACCTCCTACAGCAATGGGTTTACTATGATGTAGATTGTATCTTGAGGAAAGCTTTTACCATGTTAATTGGAAAATTCCATAACCAGCGCCCTTATCGCCTCTCTGAGATGCTGGACATAGAAGTTGCCGGAGAATCCCTGGAGCAAGTCAATCATTTCCGCTACCTTGGATCCACTATTTCCAGCGACGGATCCATTGACAAAGAGGCTAATGTCAGGGTCGAACTAGCATCCAGTGCTTTCAGTGCTCTCAACATGTGGAAAAGACATCTCGTCCAGTACCATGATCAAAATCTATGAGTGTGCAGTTCAGCATATAAACAACAGCAGTTATGTTGACTTGATTCCCTCCATCATAAGTATCTGTGTAGAATTCTGAAGGTGTGAAAACTGGACCACATATGGAACTGGGAGATAAGAAAGAGAACCCATTGTTCCAGTCTTGGATCAGCATTAGCTACTGTCGTCTTCTATATCTAGGACACGTGGCACAAATACCTAATGTGAGAATCCCCATGTATCTGCTAGTTTGGGTTCCTGCTCATGGTTCTCATGGTGTTAAGTACCCAAGATTTAACCTTATAAAGAACCTGTGGAATGACCTTGAGTGTACCTGGAGACGACTTTGATATGCAGATGAAAAGTGGTGTCTGTTGGACCGCACCAAGTGTCACCAACTCTTATGATCCACCAACCAAAGGTTGAGAGAGTGTGAGTAGGCAGAACCGTCACAAGACGGGTGAAGACCTGTACAAGGTACAAGGTAATGAAGGGTGACCTTAGCGCACAGAACATTTTCAAGATTTGTAATTAAGAAAGATATGCAAGGTGCACTGAGACACCTGAATACCATTCCATAATTGCTCTAGGAGGTCTACCCTTTATTCCCAGGGTGATTTCTAAGACATTGAGGTGGTGATGATATTTTTATCCTCATGCCTTTGACTGCTCACTCTTGAAACCCATTTTCTTCTGGAAACTCATTCTCATTTGCCAAGCTAGTTAATACTACCAGGGTCGCGGAGAGGCTGATGGCTATCTCAGCCGACACTGGACAAAGGTGGGGTACACCCTGAACAGCTTGATAGTGTGTCCCAGGACAACACACACAAGTATTCAAACAAATCAGCCTAAGGTACATGTGGGTGGAAACCGGAATACCCAGAAGAAACCATAGCAAACACAGGGAGAACATGCAAACTCCACACAGAAATTGAGCCTGGGAATCGAACCCAGGACCTTCTTGCTGTGAGGCGGATGTGCCTTCTGGATCTGAGCTGAGAAGTTCCAAAATGACTCACTTTTGCTACTGATTCATTTTGAATGCATTTTTCAAAGAAATGAAAGGATGGTGAAAGTCAGTTGACAGTTTATGGTGCCATGAAGAAAGACTTCTTACTTCCACTGAGCATCTTCGGGAAATCTTCCTTCAATTTGGTTTAATATGCAAATGATTGTGACAGCACATCCAGCCGTCCATGATCTCTACCACTTATCCATCAGGGTCATGGGAGAAGCAATCCCAACTCCAAGTTAAGCAATCCCGATCCCCATGGGAGGCGGGGTACATCCTGAACAGGTTGTCAATCATTCAGGGCTCCTTCAGCTATTTTTGGTGGGTTTGAATAAAATTTCGGGTACTAAGTGCCATTTTGGCATAGAGCAATGTTGAGTTTTTGAGGATGTGTTGGGGTGAACTGTTTTTGTATCCAACACAACCAGTAAGTAGTGCAGAATAATCACACATTTCTTTTGACTTCCTGTGCACAAATGATCAGTTATTACTTAGTACTAAGCTAATTTATTAATTCATTAAAAAAAAATAAAAAATAAAAAAACATCATCGAGCCTAAGAAGTAATATGATGGCCACTCAGGGAAACCATCGAGATGTTATACTATTATGGAATATTTATGGGGAAACCCTCTGCAAAAAACATCAGAAATAGCCGAAGAATCCCAAATGCTTTATCCCAGATATGAAAACAGCGGCGGCTCCAACATGGTGCTTAAACCAGCCCAGGCATTACTTTGACAAAAATAGCCAAAGGTTCTTGACTGGTTGCCAATATATCACAGGGCTAAGACAGACGGAAACATCATTCACAGTCATGATCGCACCTATGGACAATTAAGCATAGCCATTTGAACTAATCCTCATCTCTTAAGACTGCGAGGAAACCAGAGCACCTGGAGGAAGCATGAAGTATGAAAACATGCTGATTAAACTGATATGCAAACAAATCTGTTGCATCAGATGAAAATTTTGGCGGACTGTTTTAAGCATGCATTACTTTACTTTCCCCATTAAAAGATTTGGGAACACTTCTGGAAGCTTCTGTGCTTGTCAATACCATTCTGTGTGCAATGCAATTCACCTACACTAGCAAGAAGGTCCTGGGTTCAAGTCCTGGGCCTGGCGAGAGCGTAAGTGTATGGAGTTTGCATGTTCTCCCCGTGCTTGTGTGGGTTTGCTCCGGGTTTCCTCCAGGTTTCCTCCTATACACTGAAAAAAAAAATTGTCCCTTCACTTTACTTAATTTAAATGTGTACATCAGGCCCACATGATCAGAATGTGGCCACCTAACCTGACTTTTTTTCTGATTCTCAACAAATCACGTCAGGTGGCCACATTCTGACCATGTGGGACTGATGTACACATTTAAATTAAGTAAAGTGAAGGGATTAAGGCATTTAAACACATTAAGCACATTAGGCTAATTGCACTGTTTAGACTAATTTGCCCCTTGGTGTAATTGCGAGTGTGGATGGTTGTATGTGTGTGTGTGTGTTGCCCTAAGTCGGCTGGGATAAGCTCCAGCCTCTCCAACACCCTCTTTCGGCAAATGAATGAATGAATGAATAAATGATCAGGTCCTCGGACTCCATTAAAGACAAGATTTAAACGCACCCCCCTCCCCCCGTGTCTTTCTCTTTGTAGATTAATAATGATCAGGTTTGAGGACTGAGGACACGGTTGCCCATGGCGACCGACTTGTCATTGCACGTGCATAGTGTCACCACATCACTAGGGAGGTTTTTTTTCATCATAAATAATAAACAGACTGAATTTTGGCTAAACATCCACCATAGTCTGAGGGTCGCCCCTGGTTGGACATGGAGCATAGACGGGTGTCTTATCCAGGTCCAGAGGAATTCCCCTCTGCCAGATCTGGCACTTTCTTAGCGCGTTACGCGCAGCCAGTAATATTAAATGGCACGTTTGCACCGGTACCGCCCACCCGCGCTCGTGCAAAAGGACCCGAATAGTTTGCCAAAAAGCGCTCGCCATCCAAATGTGCCACTTTTCTGCCTCCTTCATTTCCACTCTGCGGATTTAAACGCACTTGGCAGGCAGACCCGGCTGTTGACTCTCTCTCTCTCTCTCTCTCTCTCTCTCTCTCCTATCCATATCTAGCACCTTGTCCAGGTCTAGATTGTGCCATAAGTCCTGCCAGGAGCCTGAGATGCGGTGGTAAAGGCGCACCGCGGCGTTAACACTCCTGTCACATCTCAACCTGTCAGTGCAACAGGTGGCACGCGCTCCTTAGGGGGAAAGGTTACAAAACACAAATCAGTGTCGATAACATTTTTTTAAATTAATGTTATTAAGGAAGTGTAATTGTGATCCTCGGCTGTTTTGCATATTTTGGTTAACTAGCATCATGTTTTCATTGAGTTATTTTATTATGTAGCCTATAATAAATATTGCACACGCAGAGGCCTTTGTGTCCATAGCATGACGATTCTTGCAGGAATAAACCTAACCATGACGCATCGAATATTAAGTGTCCAGTGTCTCCCTGGATAAATCTGGCCCAGAGGGTATCGGGAAAGATTCATATCCATCCCTGAGCATTTGTGTGATGAATAGCCTGACACGCGCAGTTTAGGCACGGAGACAGACGCCCGCCCGAGCGCACGTGGGGCACAACGATCATGTGCGCGTTATGCAAATCGTTAGTCGTTTTTGCGTCTCGTTTATTAACGATTCCCGTGAGGTGGTGTATAAAGGTGGTTGCGCGCGCGCTCGCCGTCAGTCGTTGCGTGAGCGCTTGCGTGTGAATCCGGTTACAAATCTAAAGAGAGAGAGAGAGAGAGAGAGAGAAAGAGAAACCCAGATCAGTCAGAGATCCGACTCGTTTTCTCTCTCTCTCTGTGTGTGTGTGTGTGTGTGTGTGTGTGTGCGCGCGCTTTTCTTCTTAGGGGCTCGATGAGATAAAAATTGGCGAGCTCGCGGGCTGCCTGTTCAAGCAGTCTGTCAGAACAATCAACTGTTGCTGCGCGCAAAAAGCGATTTGAAAGAGGAGCCGGAATTTCGCAGGCTTTCTCATGTGGCTTTGAATTTGGCACGGCGCGGCGATGGGCGTGTGATTTCCAGCGCGCCACTGAATTGTTCAGTAACATGGAAGAAAGACTGTTGCTAACAACGATGCGTTGGCTCCACTCGCGCGCTCGCTTTTGATATCGCAGACGACGAGTCCCCTTTACACAATGAGCGCGCGCTCCGCGGCTCGCCGCGCTTCTGGTTCGGGTTTATTGCAGATCCGACCGTGAAAAGAGAGGGGGAAAAAAAACACGACTGAGCGGACAGTAATAAGACAGACCCGACGTTTGAAGATCGTGCTTGGATTTACTACGATTTGGGCTGGTTTTGACCTTGCTAGCTGTGTTTAAAAAAAAAAAAAAAAAAAAAACCAAAAGAAAAAACAACCGCCCAGATGCTGATGATGATGGAGAACGGCGGGATGGACGCGCATCAGGTTGAACGTGACGGGGATTACGGCCGCGTGCGCTCTTGCACCTGGCCACAGCTGCCGCGTCCGGAAGAGGAGCTCCGTGTTCCGCCGGTTAAAGCTGAGCCGTTTGACGTGCCCGTGTGTCTCGCTGAGAGAAACGGTGGCGGAGCCCCGACGGAGCTGAAGCACCCCACCGGGGCGCCGGTACCTCTTGCGGCCGCCGCCGCTGCGCTGGACGCGGCTGGTCAGCTGCGCAAATCCAAATCATCGCGGCGGAACGCGTGGGGCAACCAGTCCTACGCCGACCTGATCACCCGCGCCATCGAGAGCACGCCCGACAAGCGCCTCACACTCTCCCAAATCTACGACTGGATGGTGCGCTTCGTGCCATATTTCAAGGATAAAGGGGACAGCAACAGCTCTGCCGGCTGGAAGGTACAGTAGGCTGTGCTTGTGCAACGATCACGCTTTTTATTCTGCATGCTCTCGTGCCTGAATTGCGCTGCACGCGCGCTCTAGTAGAGTGAAAACCCCATTGTGTCCTCCGGTGACCGCAGCACATTGAACTGATCATTTAAAGCGATGCCTCGTAGCCTATCATGACGCATAAGATCGCGATGAATGGGGAGCAGTGGGACGTGGGGGTGGAGAGGGTTCACTGGGTTCGTAGTGCTGGGCTCGCGTTTACAGAGCAACCCATCCGCCCAGCTTCGTGCGAACGTGAAGCCCGTGACGCATTTGAGCTGATTAGATTGTAGTGATGTGTGGACTGTAGCCTGTGAGCCTGGGCTGAGTGGAGACATCTCCAGGGAGGGATTCAGTCCGGACAGGGGGGAATGCAGGCTACACACGTTATGCATCCTCATTCATATTTAGTGTCAGAAAGAAAGACGAGAGAGATCAAGAAAATCGTGATGCACCACATTGGATTGTATTGAACAGTAAAGTGAGGATGAGCCAAGTGCAACCGCAAAAGTGAACCACAGAATACTTGGCGGCAGATGAATGCAAATGATGTCACACTGGGACGGTTAACCGGTTTATTCTCTTCATAAGAATCGATTTTTTTCAAAATAAATATTATAGTCAACTGAATGTTTCATGATGTTTAAATAGTGCAGCACATAAGGGACCTTTCTCTCATGGTACTTACATTCTCTCTCTCTCTCTCTCTCTCTCTCTCTCCTTTC
>JAQMYF010000022.1:34897446-34907862 GCA_030014195.1 Neosilurus mollespiculum | reverse complement strand
TCTCTCCCTCTCTCCCTTTCTATCTCTCTCTTCTCTCTTTCTCTCTCCCTTTCTCTCTCTCTCTCTCCCCCTTTCTATCTCACTCTCTCCCTTTCTCCCTCTCTCTCTCTTTCTCTCTCTCTCTCTCTCTCTCTCTCTTTCTGAAAAATAATTATTTGATTGCTTCTTTTTTCATTTCTTCATAGTTGATATTCTAATGCTACAAAGGAGTGTAGTACAGTTCCACAATCAGAACATGATTTTGGAACTGTACTGAATTTTTTGAATGATTTGTCTCATTTGGGCAGAAAACTTATATAGACACAACACACACACACACAAACACACAGTCAGCGAGAGAGAGAGAGAGAGAGAGAGAGAGAGAGAGAGAGAGAGAGAGAGAGAGATGTGCCTTTGGCAATATTAACTAAAAAATAGACATAGGACAATAAATAATTCCTTAAATTACAGTCTATTCAAAAGTATTTACACATGCACTCCTTCAGGCTGTATGGGATTTTATAGGGTGTTTCCCTCGAGCCTGGTCGTTTATGAGACTGTTGTTAAGTATGGAATGTTGTTAGTACCTGTAAAGGGTAAGTAATAGCAATTTTATTGTTGCTTATATGATTTGAAAGCATGTAAAACACCATTAAATAAAACTGCCTTCACACCACTGGACTCGCTTCGAGTAATGGATACACAAAGGCTTCAGACTGTCTGTATATAACAGCAAAATACTTTATATAATGTTAAACCCTAAACCTGTCACTGGTTTGGACTATTTTGTCCTCGTTGCTTTCTTCTATACATATTTTACCATGATTGTATGTCATTGTGCGTAGTCACATTCATCATCTGAACACAATATCATGTGATCAGCTTGCAACAGGATTGCATTCAGATGTAAACACCGAACACCCAACCCTAAATCCAAAATTCTGATTATAGGATCATAACATCAAAACTAAGTTTAAATCTGCCCTAATTCCTTCGAATGTGTTTGTTTTGCTGTGGGATCTACAGCTGGGTGTCACTCAGAAATACTCCCATTGGGCTGTGCAGCAGGGTGCAGGCTTTGATTGGTCAGAGGGGTGTGATAAGGCTGAAAAACAACTTGATTCAATCAAAATAATGTTCTGGAAAACAGGCTCACACGCTCACACATGTTGGCCCCTGAACAGTTGGCATCAGCTTTTAATACCGACACACACACACACACACACCTTACACATAACGTAAACAGACATATCATTATTTTACATATAATATAGTATATAGACACACACAAAGAAATACTGCTGAGGATAAAAGGGGAAGGGGAGGTAATGTAGATGATCACTGATCATCAGTTCATGTGTTAATAAATCAGAGGGTTTTTGTGTGTATGTGTGTGTGTGTGTGTGTGTGTGTGTGTGTGTGTGTGTGAGAAATATCAGTATTTGGACATATATTCACTGTAATGTATATATGCACTTGTTAAAGTTCAGTTCGTCACAGCAATAATGTGACAATCCAGAATGATTTCAGTTACCGGGGCTGCTGTCTGAATAGTGAATTTCTGGAACTGCTTTTCTATAAGAAATTGGACCCATCTCTCCCATTCCTGTAGTTGTTTTGTGTTTGTGCTCATTGGTAAGATGATTCTTAATCCCCTTTCACAAACAGCCTGTGATTAGTTTTGTCGTACGAATTCAGCAGCAATACGACAGAAGGGACTGATGCAGGTTTGTTTGGGTTGGATTTCAAAGTTGCGCTCAAATTTCAAATATGTGTTGTATGTCTGTCACGGGGAAAATAGGTCAAGTCTGTTTTCGCAGCGGCGTAGTGGTTAGCACGTTTGCCTCAGAGCAAGAAGGTCCCGGGTTTGAGTCCCGGGCTCTGGCTTTTTTCTGTGGAGTTGCCATGTTCCCACCATGCTGGTGCGGGTTTCATCACTGGTTTTATCCCACAGTCCAATGACATGCACATTAGGCTAACTGGCTGTTCCCAAGTGCCCCTAGGTGTGACTGTGAATAGTTGTGTGTAAATTGTCCCTGCGATGGAATGGTGAGATGTTTACAGGGTATCCTGCCTTTGCCCAGTGATGGCTGAGATAGACTCCAGCCTCGTAGGATTAAGCTGTTCGGCAAATGAGTGAGTGAGGGATACGACTGTTGGAGGATGGAAAATAAAAATTCTTGTGTGATAGTCCTGTGATATTAAAAAAAAAGTTGTACAGTACATGTGGGTATATAAGGATGTCATATGTCAAGAATTTATTGTAGGGCATCAAAGGACTATTATATACAAACAGTACAATTGTAGGCACAGCAGATGACTCAAAAGTGTATCATTTGTATGTCTATGATAACACAGTCATAGGACATTGTAGCACTAGGAAATGAACCTGACATTGAGAAGTATCTAGATGATGGAAAAGTTGTTATTATTATTATTATTTTTTTTTTTTTAATCAGTTTAACACAAAAGTTTTGGGGAGGTGGAGGCTCCATGGTTAAGGCTCTGGGTTACTGATCTGAAAGTTGGGGGTTTAAGCCTCAGTACCACCAAGATGTCACTTTTGGGTCCTTGAGCAAGGGCCTTAACCCTCAGTTGTGACAAACAACAACAACAAAAAAAAGATAAATGTTAGTCATTTTTGTATAAGGGTATCTGCCAAATGCCATAGATGCTAATGACAAGGCTCTGTGGAGCCATTTTCCATTATTTTTACAGCATTTGGCAGACACTCTTATCCAGAGCGACTTACAATTATCATTTTTATACAACTGAACAATTGAGGGTTAAGGGCCTTGCTCAAGGGCCCAACAGTGGTGATGGATTGAACTGCTGACCTTCAGATCAGTAACCCATCGCCTTAACCACTAAGCCACCACTGTTTTCCCTCGTACACCACATGAGTTTTGACCAAGTGCCCTAGGAAATTGCCCAATTTTTTGTAGTTCACCTGTAGTGGGTGGCATGGTGATGTTGTGGGTAGGACTTCCAGCTCAACAAGAAATTCCTGGATTTGAGCCTTGTTCCCAGCAAGGGTGTTTCTGTGTGTAGTTTGCATGTTCTCCCTGTGCTTGCGTGGTTTCCTCCAGCTACTCCAGTTTCTCACACAGTCCAAAGACATGAACATTAGGAATTGGCTGTTCCGAATGGCCCCTAGGTGAGTGCCGGTGTGGATGGTTGTGGGCGTGTGTTGTCCTGCGAGGCTTCGGTGAACTGTTCAGGGTGTACCCTACCATTGCCTGGAGTTGGCTGGGATTGGCTCCAGCCTTGCCGTTGCCCTTTTAAAGTATAAAATGGCTCAGGAAATTACATGACATGACACCTATTGTGTGACAGAGGCTTTACAAACTGAGCCGAGCTGAACTGAAATGAGAGTCAATTCGATTCAATGCAAAGAAAATCACAGAGACTCTGTTTAGGATAAAGAGTTAGATCGGATAATGTTTATGTGCCATATGGCGAATACATTCCTGTCTATACTGAGTAGCTTGGCATTTCTTGGCCTTGCATGGGAGTAAAAATGGTTGCATGGGAGTATATGAAGTAGAGAGAAGACAGCATGAAGCATTCACGAGGTGAAAGAATTGAAAGAAAGGAGCAGAAGATCACTGAATTGGCCTTGTACATATATAAAAAAAGGAATCACTTGGAATTAGTTGAATAATCTATAAGAAAAATGTATAGAAGCCTAAACAACCTTTGACCAGAATTGGGAGTACAGAGTAAGGGTTTATTCAAGGCTTTTTCTTGTAGGATGTGGTACTTATGCAGTGAAAGAACAGCCTGTTTTTATTAAAGGTGACACAGTGGTGCAGGGGGTAACACTGCCGCCTCACAGCTCCAGGGTCTCCGAGCTCAGGTAACAATCTGTGTAGAGATTTGCATGTTCTCGCTGTGTTTGTGTGGGTTGTGTCTGGGTTCTTCAGCTTTCCTCCCACTGTCCGAAACATTCAGGTAGGTGGATTGAGTATGCTAAATTGCCTGTAGCTATGAACGTATGCGAGTCTGTGTTTGTATATGCATGGCACCCTGTGATGGACTGGCGTCTCATCCCTGCATGAACCCTCCCACCTTGCACCCAGTGTTCCTGGGATGGACTCTGGATCCTGACTGGGATAAAGTGATTACTGAAGATGAAGGACTAACCAAATAAAGATAAAAAAAAAAAAATAAAAAAAACATCTAAAATTTTTTAAAGTCACAGCGCAAGGAGAAAAAAGACGTTACCCATGTTGACTGAGGTATAGCACGTGGAACGTTCTTTTCCGATGGAGGAATTCGCTTCTCTGTCACCCCAAGCAGGGTAGCTCTGATTTGGCTGCCCGTGCCAGTGGCGCGGTTCCATCGCAGGCTGCTTTGCTAACACACCACGAAAGCCCATGCAAAGCCCAAACAGCTTCGGAAAACACCACTGGCATTGTCCTGACAAAGGCACAGCAGAAGGACAGAGAGCTTGGTGGGCTGGCTTGGCATTGATGCTTCATCAAAGCCCAGACAGTTTGAGAGTGAACTCTATGCTCTAGCCTTTGGCTAAGCTCAGCTTGTACTTGGGAGTCAGTGAGAGAAGGATGATGTGGAGTGTATCGAGAAAAGGCAAGTTGGTTGCAGATGGTTTAAATAGCTGGACTCTTTAGAAGCAGAATAATGGATGCTCATGGTACAGTATTGTACATCTGTGAGCCTTTATCCTGTGCAGTTTAAGGTATTAGAGCTACCTGGAGTCCTACAAAACCCCTAATATCTAATTTACTCAGTAACCAGTACTTTTATTGTTTTTTGGGTTTTTTTCCCAGCACGTTTTGATATCATAGTTACAGTGCTCCAGAGGTTTACATATTCTCCCCATGTTTGTATGGGTTTCCTCCAGGTTTTCCAGTTTCCTCTTACCTCGTGAAACGTGCCAGTAGGTGAGTGGACCACTCCAAGTTGACTTAAGGTGTGAATAAGTCTCTGCATGGTGCCTTATCAAGGACTGGTATCCAATTCATGGTATATTCCACCATATATCCATCCGTGAGGTTGGAAAAACTCCTGCGGCACTTTCTCAGGAGCAGAAGCAAGTGCAGAGCAGGCAGTTTGGTTTAAAATTAAGTCCCAATCGGGGCAAAATATAGTTGGTCTTATTTATACTGATCTTAATTCATATTTTTCTGTTTATTCTCATTGAGATATTATTACCAAGCTTATTCGGACCATGTAAACATGTATTTTCCCCTTTAAGAATATAATGTTATAGTAGCTTAAAACAAATGTAAGTATGTTAAACTTTATTTATACTTGTATACCAATGGTTAAAGCAGGCCAACTGCTGACATGAGATGCAATATGGCATTTTGCCACACTGTGGCACTTGATTTAGTGCAACACTCAAAGGCATGCACCTGAGGCAGGACACAAGCTCATGCAGAATGTGCTTAGAGTTCATTTACATTAGAACCGTCCGAGTTTGGCCTTAATTCACCCGAAACGTGCAACACTGCTCATCGCGTGTAATGCACAGACTTAATTCAAGGGGGAAGCGGCAGAGGATAAAAATAGCACAGCTTCTTTTGACTTACGCATACGGGAGAACCGAGGCCTAAATGAATGGCTTTATTTACGTCGTAAATGAGTCTGAACTCTCTACACTGACCTTGATTACAGCAAGTGAGCAACAAACACAGAAACCATCACTTCCAGGCACTTAAGAGACTTAAACTTTAAATAATGGAAAGATGTTTGGTTCTGTTGCAGGCCTGAGGGCTGCAGGTGCGCTCGACTTCCCCATGTGGTCCCATTAAACCAGTGGGAAGAGACAAAAAGCAGTACTTTTTCTCCCTTGTGACTCTGTGAGGTGCAGAACTCATATGGATTTTCTTGATTTGTCAGCAAGCTCTTTGTCTTTGCTTTTTTCTCTATCTTTGCTTTGAATATCATTTTCAGACACTTGCAGGACATGTATTGTTGTGTGTGTGTGTGTGTGCAAGTATGTGTATGTGAGCCTGACAGGACTGCATGTCCGTGGAATGCAGCTCTAGTTAATAATTCAGACAAGGCTCATTTTCATGGCAGTAGAGATCTCACTCTGATTCCACCTTAATTACAGCTGCAGTGCTTCAATCTTGCACACACTTCCACACCACAGAGACACTATTTTGTCAGTGATTTTTTTATTTTTTATTTTTAACCAAGCGACTCTCCTTTTCATGGCATACTTCTGTGCTTAGGTACTATGTTATATGCTAATTGTACAGTAACCTGTTTTTAATCTATTGTCTGATTTGCACTTTAGGTAAATGTAACAGGGGTGGCACAGTGGTTGGCATGTCTGCCTCGCAGCAAGAAGTTCGTGGGTCCAAGTCCCGGGCTCGGCGTTTGTGCGTGGAGTTTGCATGCTCTCCCCCGTACTTGTGTGGGTTTCCTACGGGTACTCCAGTTTCCTCCTACAGTCCAAAGACATGCACCTTAAGCTAAAGGCTGTTCCAAATTGACCCTAGGTGTGAGTGTGATTGCTTGTGTATGTGGAGGACCTGTGATGTCTGGCAAGCTATTCAGGATGTACCGTGCCTTTATTCCAGTGTCGGCTGAGATAGGCTCCAGCCTCCCTGCGACCATGATAGGATTAAGCAGTTTGGCGAATGAGTATTTGTAGCAGTGGATGTATTTAGGATCATAACCCAGATCAAACATTGTTAAATATTGTGACCCATATCATATTTAACATGCCTCAAGCTATTATATTATAGTAGCATTTATACATGATTGCTGAGACGCAAGTTAAAGTACTGTTTAATTTTACTGTGATATATCTTTGATTTACAACTCTCTCTCTCTCTCTCTCTCTCTCTCTCTCTCTCTCGCTCTCTCTCTTCCATACTTTTCCTTCTAGCTTCACCTCAGTGGTTACTAAAAAACAACCTGTGTACGCCACAGCTAACACAGGGTACATCAGCTGTTGTTTGCACAACTAGCGTACTAATTTAGCTAACAACATTTTAAGTAGTTTGTATTGTAGAGATTGTCAACTGTCCTCATAAACACTCACATTCATGTGTAATTAAAACATGAGTCTGAAATTTGGTAGAATCGTGAGAGTCTTTCGTTCATTATCTATACCGCTTATCCTGTTTAGGGTCACAGGGAGGCTGGAGCCAATCTCAGCTGACTCTAAGCAAAAGGTGGTCGGGGTACACCCTAAACACCTCGCCAGTCCATTGCAGGGCCAACACAGACCCAAACAACCATTCACACTCATATTGACACCAAGAGGCAATTCAGTATAGAAAAATTAGCCTAATGTCCATGTCTTTGGCCTGTGTGAGAAAACGAGCACCTGGAGAAAACCTGCGCAAACACAAGGAGAACATGCAACCTCCACAAAAAATGTTCCTGGTGACCACAGGGCTTGGACCCAGGACCTTCTTGCTGTGAGCCAAGAGTGCTAACTATTGTGCCACCATGCTGCATCACGTCTTGTTAGAATTAAGCAAAATGGTAGATTCAGTCAATGGGCAAACCAAGTATCTCCACAACTGCTCTAAGGTCAATTTGGATACCCCTGATTGGTCTGGCAGATTTATTCCTCAAAGTAGGCTAGATTTTACCATATCATTATCAGGAAGTTGTTGATCATTTCCATTTTGAATCCGACAGCTGGAGAGTGCACCACAGGAAATACAAAACAGAACTTGCCTAACCAAGGACCGGATTGTGGAGTTCTCACTCGCTCACTCATTTGCTGAACAGCTTAATCCTACTAGGGTTGTGAGGAGACTAACACAGCCAACACTGGGCAAAGGTAGGGTACACTCTGAACAGCTCGCCGGCCCATCGCAAGGCCAACACACCAACCATTCACACTCCCATTCACACCTACGGACAATTTGGAGCAGCCAGTTAGCCTACTGTGCATGTTTTTGGGCTGTGGGAGGAAACCGGAGTATCCGGAGGAAACCCACGCACGCACATGGAGAGCATGCAAGCTCCACACAGAAATGCCCTCGACAAGCCCCAGACTAAAACCCAGGATCTCCTTGCTGTAAGGCGGATGTGCTAAACACTACGCCACCATGCTGCCGGATCATGGAGTTTTCGTTGCTAATCACAACCATGCATGCACTTACATTGTCTTTGCACATGTTTTCCAGTAACCCGAATCGTATTTACCTCAGTCACAGCCTCAGAACTGCTTAGAGACTTTTTTTTTTTTTTTTTTTTTTTTTTTTTTTTTGCAAAACACTTCAGACCACACTCCAGTTTTAAGCCTACGTTTCATGAAAAGCTCTCATTCCAGATTTTGGGAACACTAAGACCCAAAATATGCGCTGTTTAAATCAGTGAACTGAGAACCTTCTTATCATGACTAACAAACACAACAGAGCTTTTCTCTCCACTTCTGCAGCTTTCTCTGCAGGATTAAAAAATAATCTAAAAATAATTTCCCATACATAGTAAATGCGACAAGTCAGAAAGAAATATTCAGGAATGTGGAATACAGTTATAAACCTTTAGTTATTATAAAACATCGTATTCATTTATTGTGTGAAACAATTAGATCTGATAGCCAAGGTTCAGCCAATGAGGTCTTAAACATGGCTACTGGACAGGATGATACGCATAAATGAGAAGAGCAAGAACGAAAATGAATAACTACTGTAAAATGGAGGGAATGGAGGGAGAGGAAGAGTAAATCTAGAGCTGGAGATAAAAGACAAGAAAGATTAAGATGAAGGAGATAAACAGTCTCAAATGAAAGTTCATCGTGATGTACTTAACATTCACCGGTCAAATCGAAACACACAAGTACGTCTTGGTATTGAGCCAAATTCATCATGGTATCAATCTTCCCAAGTGCCCCTGGACTACTAGATACAAAACAACCCCAAACGTCCAATGATCCTGCCCTATATTATATAACGGATAGAAATTGCTTTTACATGAATTGATTCCCTAAGATTAAAAAAAAAAACGTTTTTATTGGAGCACAACACACGACTACAACGCGCCCGACACCATTTCCCTGTCACTGATTGATTTTAGGGCTCAGTGGCTATGAGGAGCCCTGCGATGCTCTGGCGAGCTGTTCAGGGTGCACCACGATGTCACCCAGTGTCGGCTGAGATAGGAGCTAGCCTCCCTGCAAGCCATTAAGTGGCTCGTAAAATGAGTAAGTGAGTGAGTGAGAGAGTGACTATGGGGACTCTTCAAAAAGTTCCTGGCGTCACCCAGAAATAAGTCGTCCATTACTTTACTTTGCACTGATGTTCAAGCTTCGCTATCTCTTTGTAGAAAAGGAGCACAGCATGAGCCTCCAGATACTCCTCAACAGCATGGATTTCATTATCGCTCTGAAAATGCTGACCATGCAGGTAGGATTTCAGTTTGGGAAACAGATAAAGGTTAGACGGTGCAGGATGAGTGAGTAAGGTGCGTGGGGCAAAAGTTCCAAGCCACATTTGGTTGCTTCTGTCACTGTGACCTGTGCAGTGTGGAGGGGTGAAATGTCCTGAAGCAACAGCACTCCAGCTTGAAGCTTTCCTGTTTTTTTTACAATTAGATGATAGCAAAGATTTGAGGCTTTGTAGACAGTGATATAAAGCATTATAGTATAGCGGTATGCCCCAAAATGGAACTTATGACCCTTTTTACACTTACAGCATTTGGTAGATGCCCTTGTCCAGATTGACTTACATTTATATATCATTCATACAACTGAGGGTGAAGGGACTTACTCAAGGACCCAAGAGTGGCAACGTGGTGGTACTGGGGCTTGAACTGCTAACCTTATGATCAGTAACCCAGAGCCTTAACCACTGAGCCACCACTGCCCCTAACGTTTTGTAGTGCCCTTGTACCTCTATCTCTATGTTAACTTTGAGCACTGAGTATGTGCGACCACAGAGTCTTCAATATTTTCAAGCACATTTAAAAAACTGTATGGACTCAAAGCTCTCTGAGACTCATTGCAAGTACAATGAAGAGAAGGAACCAATGAGAGTCCAACAGGAAATCATATTCACACGCCGACATGTGCAGCAGATTCCTGAACTGTTTATCATCCATCAATATGTGGGGAACAGCAAGGTCAAAATGGCAGCACAATAATAACACTTCTATGAGAAATGATTTGGCATGTTATCCCCAAGGGTGGCATGGTGGCGTAATGGGTAGGACATCACAGCAAGAAGGTCCTGGGTTTGAGTCCCGGGCTCAGCAAGGCTGTTTCTGTGTGGAGTTTGCATGTTGTTCCCGTGCTGCTGTGGGTTTACTTCAGGTACTCTGGTTTTCTCCCACAGGCCAAACACATGCACAGTAGGCTAATTGGTAGTTCCAAATTGTATGAGTATGAATAGTTGGGTGTGTGTGTGTGTGTGTGTGAGAATAGTTGTATGTGGTGCCCTGCTATGGTCTGGCGAGCTGTTCAGGGTGTACAACAACCCCCCCCCCCCCTCCCCCCCT
>JAQMYF010000022.1:34856812-34870254 GCA_030014195.1 Neosilurus mollespiculum | reverse complement strand
TTTTTCTTTCTTTTTCATATTACTGATAATCAACTTTTGTTCCTTTATTACTAAACTACCACCATCATTTTCTGTCTTTTTTATAAACGTTATAATATTAAGATTATTAGTAGTCATAGTAGTAGTATTATCAATAATAATAATGATAATAATAATAATAATAATAATAATAATAATAATAATAATAATAATAATAATATCATAGTGTTTTTAATGTCAATATTACCACACAATATATAGCAATATTACCATCCATTTGTTAAGTACATCATGTCTATGGATGTATCGTTGTGTCTTGAGAGTATATTGTTGTGAATCAATAATAATTTAAAACACTAAACATTATAGTTTAATTCCCTGTTCCTATGGTTCAATAATATGCCCACTATAATACACTATAACACCCACTATTAATCTGTCATATGTGCACACACACACACACACACACACACACTTAAGGGCAATTTAGTATTTAGTATATTCACTCTATGTACATGCATGTTTTTGGGAGGTGGGAGGAAACCGGAGAACCTAAGACATAGTTGGGTAAAAGCACAACATGCACATGCAGAGAGTAAACTAAGCTCAGGATCGAACCAGGAACCCTGAACCTATACCCCAGGAATGATACTCACCGGTTCTTCTGTCCAGGGATACATTAGCAACCATTTTATATTTAATTTAAACCTACTGTAGACAACTGTATTGTTTAGCTTCTGCCTTGGATGCTATTTTTTTGAATCTGCGTTTCTTCCTCACCTGGCTTTTTTCTATTAATAAACTGCTAACAGCTTTATAATGGACTTTAAGACATATTTTAAAGGTGTGAATAATTCTGTTTAACATTGTGTACTTACTCTTTTATTACTGCTTTTAAACATTTCATAGCTTCAGTCGTTTAGTTCTCTCATTAGCAATGCTTTTATTTTTTTTAACCTCCATCAACAAAGTGTGTTTGTTAGTTTTGGCAAAAAGTTATATGTGAATTTTTCGTGAAATGTCTACCAGAGGTGTGGCTTTGGACGAGGAAGAACATTGTGAGATTTTTGAGGATGATGTTTGACATTTTGGTTCATAGCTGGGAATACTGGGCTTGGTGGAAAAGACTAAACTGTTGTCACTTATACACTCTCATTCATCATTCCTTTGCCGCTTAATCCTATCGGGGTCATGAGGAGCCTGAGCCTATCTCAGCCGACAATGGGCGAAGGTGGGTGCACCCTGAACAGCTTGCCAGACCATCATAGGGCAAATATGCACACAACCATTCACACTCACAAGTTGGAACAGACAATTAGCCTAATGTGCGTGTCTTTGGACTGTCGGAGAAAACCGGAGTACCATGAGGAAACCCACAGAAGCACAAGGAGATCATGCAAACTCCACTCAGAAATGCCCTCACTGAGCCCAGGACTCGAACTTTGGACCTTCTTGCTGTGAGGCACACATGCTAACCACTGTGCCACTGTGCTGCCCATCACTTATACAGTATACTATAATTTAGCGTAATAAAGCATTAGAAAATTGAAATAAGTGCTTTCAGTAAAGCGTAAACTGAAATGCTGTCTGTAACTTACTGTTAAATCGGATAATAATCATACTGAAGAAATCCTGACAGGCTGCTATAAGAGCTTTGTTTTGACTTGCTATATAGAAAGAGGTAGCAAGGAAAGGAGAAAGTATCATTTGTGCATGTGTGTGAGTCAGACTGAGGGTGTAATAGAGATGGAGATTAGTTGAGTGACACTGTACAATGATATAATGAATACCAGGATTCTGCGGCAAGACAACAGGAGGTGCTTTCACATATAAAACTCGTAAAATCGACCGGCTTAACTTTTCCGGTGACGGTAACAGATTCTGGAGTTTTTTCCACACAAGCAACACAAATGTGTTATTGCTATTCACAAAACAGCATCAATAAAGATATCTCTACTGTCATTATTTCCCGAATATTACGTCTTTTTGTTTTTCTTTCGCCTGAGTTACTTTATATTTAGTCTTACTACTGTACTAAATAAATGCTTATAATTGATATACTGTAATACTTGGATACACTTAAGGACACCAGTACGCAGTTATGGACATGAAGTATAGTGCTGGTACTGGTAAAGGTACCTGTATACCTGTATACCTGCATCTGTTGACACTTGTGACTGATACCTTACACACTTTTGACTGCACAACGTTTCAGAACATACTACACTATATTCCGTAGAGTATAATTTGTATTCTATCACAGATATACTATTTTGATGTACCATACATGCTTTTATGAGCATCTTCAGCCCGGAAATTGCCAGAGATGCATTTCCTGCACTTGAAGAATGGCTCCTATTCATGCATGACCTCTGTAAGGAAAAGAAAAAAGAAAACCGAGCAAAATAGATCTTGTCAAAAGGCAGTGGGATGCTCGGAACTGCCAACCAGCCACGTGTGTGTATGTATGTGTGTATGTGTGTGCTACTCAACTACTGGAACCATATGATATAGAGTAGATGTTATATGGGCTTGCAGTATTGCATCAGGTGTTTGAAAATGTAGCGCATTACTCACTGTGTGTGCATTTATCACAACATGACAAGTTTGTCAGCATTAAAATAAAAAACTAGATTCTCTTCTCTCTACACCAACTCTGTATTGTTACTCTAAAAAGTTCCCATACATGGTCCGTTTGCTATATAATCATGTGCATAGCAATTAGTCACTCAGCTCTAGATACACAACAAGCAGTTCCTTTCAGTGCGTTGTCCTGAAAGGAACTTCCAGTA
Organism: Neosilurus mollespiculum; assembly: GCA_030014195.1. Lineage (NCBI taxonomy): Eukaryota > Metazoa > Chordata > Actinopteri > Siluriformes > Plotosidae > Neosilurus > Neosilurus mollespiculum. The sequence goes on along the minus strand of JAQMYF010000022.1, from coordinate 34,867,483 downwards.
GATCACTCTTAAATATTAATTACTCAATTTTCCAAAAAAAAAAAAAAAAAAAAAAAATTAGAATTCCCAATTATTTTGTTGCAAGAAACAAACCCATGTTTACTTCATCTGTTCCTGTGTTCTAAATATGGTTTATCTTGGCGCTGGAAACAACCCCCTCCTCTCTTTTTCTGTTCTCTTTGTTCTGGTGTTCTTCCAGCACAGTAAGCATGCCAGAATCACACCTCTCTCCCTCTCGCCTCTCTTTCTGGCTCCCTGTCATATTTGGAGGCCTGCAATCGATAGGGGCGTCTGCGATCATGTTGCCACGTGTGATTCATTTGGGTAACCTTGGCGACAGTTTGATGTGCTTGCTGTGGCGTGTTTGTGTGTGTGTGTACATGTATGCGTGTGTGCATGACTCGGTTGGCAGTGGTGTGAGTCAGAGTGAGGATTTTGCTGCGTGGAAGAGCAAGGCAGCATGCTGTATCGATCTGCTTCCCGGTGCTGGCCACACTTTATTAGAACAGCTGTTTGAGCTGAACGTTTAGGAATGATTACTTGCTGCCATACTAATTTTTGTCTTGCATATGATATGAATTCTGGAGTTAAGATGAAGAACCTTTATATCATGGTCAGTAATAGTAGTCAAATATGCAGTCAAATATGTACAGTTTACTTGGGCATGAATTTATAATATATATAAAATAACAATTAAGAAATGTCCAAAAAACTAACAAAAGGGCATTTTCTGAATCACTTTATCCTGCATTAGGGTCACAGGGAGACTTGAGCCCATCGTAGCTGACTTCGAGTAAAGGCAGCATACAACCAGATCATTACATGGCCAACACAGACATACAACCACTCACACTCACATTTTCACCTAGGGGCAATCGACAGTATCCAATTAGCTTAACATGGGCAACACAGTGGCGTAGTGGTTAACATGTCCGCCTCACAGCGAGAAGTTCCTGGGTTCAAGTACTAGGACGTTTCTGTGTGGAGTTTGCATGTTGTCCCCCTGCATGCATGGGTTTCCTCCAGGTGCTCTGGTTTCCTCCCACAGTCCAAGGCATGCACATTAAGCTAATTGGTTGTTCCAAATTGCCCCTAGGTGTGGATGTGAGTGTGAATGGTTGTGTGTTTGCCCTGTGATGGACTGATGAACTGTTCAGGGTGTATCCCTCCTTTGCCCAGTGTCGGCTGAATTAGGCTCCAGCCCCTCGTGATCATAGGTTAAGTGTTTTGAAAAAATGCATGTTTTTGGACTGTGGGGGAAAACCAGATTACCGGGAGGAAACCCACACAAGCATGGAGAGGACATGCAATCTCCCCACGGAAACATCCTCTGCGGGCACAAGGCTTGAACCTTGGTCTTTCTTGCTGTAAGACAGAAGTGTTAACCACATCGCCAATGTGCCACCTAACGGCATTTTTTAAAGGGGAAAAGAAAATCTGCTAATTTCCACTACCATTTTCATAGCACTAGTAATTAGAAAGACATTTCTTTCTTTGTCACTCCCCCGCCCCAATCCCCCCCCCCCATTTTCTCCCCTAATTTGTCTGTATTAAATTCCCACCCTTCAAGTATTGCCTTCCCTATCACATGACCACCATCGACCAGGAAGGGGCGTAAGCAAGCACATGCCCCTTCCGTGACATGCGATGCTACCACCCGCCACTTTCGGAACGGCTGCGCATGCGTATTTGGGGCGGTCTTACACACTCGGAGGGAAAGTGCATCTGCCCCCTTGTATGAATGAGCTCACAGACATCCATGATTGGCTGGTGGTCGCTGTGAGTGACAGAGAAGTGAGCGTATGCCATCCCTCCCTCCCATGGACTCCTGGCTGAGAAATCAACCCGGATTCGAACTTGCGATCTCCGGGTTGATAGTTGTGCATCTTGTCGATAGAAAGACTTTACTTATGCAAGATGTGTGTGGTTGGGCAACACTGTGCAGTGGCTGCAGAGTTTCCCTGTGCCTGAGTGGGTTTCCTTCAGGTGCTCCGGTTTCCCCTCACAATCCAAAGAAATGCAAATTAGGTGATCTGACTAATTTAATTTGCCCATATGTGTGAACGGTTGTCTCTATGTTAGCTCTATGATAGACTGGAAACCTGCCCAGTGTGTTCTCTTTCTTGAGGTTAGCTGGGATTTTCTCCAACTCACCTGTGACAGATAAGAGTTATAATTAATAAGTAGAAGGATTTTTGTGGTTTAAAATATAAAAGTATTGAAAAAAATTTTTTTTCCAGATTTTTTCATATGTATAATACTGAGTGCTTAACAGTCTGTTTTTGTCTTTCTCCCCACCCCATTACCCATAATTGTCTCTGCAGAACTCTATTCGCCACAATCTGTCTCTGCATACCCGTTTCATTCGTGTGCAGAATGAGGGAACGGGCAAGAGTTCATGGTGGATGCTGAATCCAGAAGGTGGGAAGATGGGAAAGGGTCCTCGTCGGCGAGCCTCCTCCATAGACAATGGCACGAAGTACCTAAAGGCTAAAGGCCGGATAAGCCGGAAGAGGGCGATTGGGATGGGCCGAGGACTTGGTGCTGGGCCTGGAATCCAAGGATCCCCAGAGCACGGTAGCCCAGCTGGGAAGGGTAGCATTGGAGTAGGAAGTGAGGAGTTTGATGCCTGGGCAGACCTGCACTCCAGAACAAGTTCTTCTGCATCAACGTTGAGTGGCTGCCTGTCGCCAATCGTGGCTGAAGCAGAGCCAGATGAACCAGAGGAGGGAGGACTGTCCTGTTCGGCTTCCCCTCACCTTTATCCAAGCCCAACTAGTACCAGATCACCTGCTCTGGGCACTGGGGGCCACTGTCCTTCAGTGGAGCTCCCGCAGTTGGCAGATCTTACTGGAGCCATCAGCTTGGATGAAGACTTCTCTCAACCACAGCAACTTAAGTGCAATGGCTACCATTATGGCCCAGGACCCAAAGGGGAAACATCATACTGTGGCACTGTCTATGGTCAGCCTTCCATGAGTATGCTGAGGCACCATGCCCCTATGCAGACTATACAGGAGAATAAGCCAACCAGCTTCCAGCGCCCCCTGAGGGCTTACTCAGAAAACAATGCTCTGGAAAGCCTGTTAGCTGGTGGGCCACAGTACTGTGGGAAGGACATGGTGGTGGGGCAAAGACAAGCTGCCCATTCGATAATGTCACAGTCTAATGGTATTGTGCACTCTCATGCCCATGATCAGAGCTGCAGTCACAATCACAACCAGAATCCCAATCCCCCTCAAAACCTTCATAGTGACCATGGAGCCAACCATAAGCAGAACTCGAATCTTCATCACAACCAAAATCCCAACAAGCATCACCCAGATCTTGACTACAACCACGGTTCCAAACATCACCCAGCTCATGACTATGGCCAACCTCACAAGCACAACCATAAGCTTAATCCCAGCTCTAATTCAAACCAGATGCACAGCCATATGCAGCACAGCAACTCAAGGCAGTCGACGCTCTCTCCCAGAGTCAACAATGACATGCTGCAACCCTACAATCACAAATCCTCCAATCCCTATGGCCCTCGTGCCCACCTTCCCTCTACCTCTCTACCGCCTAACCCAGCCAGCTTCATGGATGTGCCACAAGACCCATCTTTTATGGCATCTGCACCCCAAACCCGCAATCAACCTTACGCAGGTGCTCAGCAGCAGGGCTTGACAGAACCATGGCATGGATACTACCACTACCACCACCACACAGCCCAGAATGGCAATCACCAACCCAGTCACCACCAACCACCTCCTAACCGTCTGCAGCAGTCAGAGATGGATATAGAAGTCCATCAGAGCAGTCTGGATGGCGATGTGGAGTCTGTTCTTCTTAATGATTTCATGGACTCTGCAGAGGGAATGGACTACAACTATGACGGATCACTTTCACACGGTGTTGGCATGGGAATAGGCTTGGGAATGGGGATGGGGATGTTTGCAGGTCCTCCGCAATCACATAACAGCCAGAGTTGGGTTCCTGGGTAACACACACTAATGGGAATCTTTACCGACAGGGCCCTGTGGGAGGTAGGGTGGGGTCTGATCAGGTCAGAACTGATTTGACTGTGATTTATTTTTGCTCAGAGAGCCAAACAGTACAAGAAGGCATTTTAAGAACATATAGTTGCTGGTGTTGGTGCAGTCATTTTGAAAGTAGAGTTCTTCATAAATATTCCTCTTTCCTCTCTCCTTCTCTCTGTGTTTCCCTGTTGTGGATTAGTATACTGACATTCTTCAACCAAGCTTTGTCCTCTCTCTGTTCCTCAGTTCACTCTTTAATATCCATCACCTCTTTCTGGTCAAAAAGCTCTCAAGCACTTTACATCCATCTCCCTAAATTCAGAGCAACTGCCACTCTGTAACCAGGGGAATCATAATGTTTGCTGGTTCTCTGGGTTTAACGTATCCAAATGACTCTGTTATCCTTCCACATTGAAAAAAACTTGTGCTGGTGTTTTTTTTTTTGTTTGTTTGTTTTTTTTATTTTATTTTTTTAAATAAAAAAGTTGATTAGATGATGGAAAAATAAATATCTGTGCTGTCAGACAATGTTGTGTACATGTTGGTCAGGGTTGCGTGTGTGCGTGCGTTTGTGTGTGTGTGTTTGTCCTCATCCCATGCAGGTTCATTGGATGCCCCTTTTTCCATAGGACAGTCATCCATCAGCTCCACTTTATTGATATTCAGCATATCGTTTTTATTCTCCAATGTAATGCACCAACTATGCATCACTACTCCAAATCGAATGTGGCACTCAGAGTGTCTTTTTTCCTCCAGACAAACCCGCTTAATGTGTTTTGGCTAGAGTGATGATTGAAGTCACTCTTCTGCAAATGGTGAGGAAGAAGAGAATGGGGAGCGAGAGAGAGAGAGAGAGAGAGAGAGCAACATGGTGTGAGAAAGGTAAGAGAGAGAGGAAACATGCAAATAATACCCTGTTCCTCTTTCTATCCATCCGTGGATTTATGTAGCTTGCCCTGTAATGAGATAAGGAATGATCCGAGGCTACCACACTTCCTATGTGAAGCTCTTTCCAGTGCACCTCTGGCCACCAGCCTCCTATGATCTGAAGCACTCTGAGCTTCAACTTTACTCCTGCTCTTGTTTACATTAACATATTGCATCATCATTAGCCTATGCAGTGCAACTTTAGATAATCAATGCTGATATATCAGTCACGAAGCCTCATTAACCCTCGTTAACTCACTGCTATCAATCCTAATTCAACACTGTGATGGAATTTGCAGAATGTAACCCTAAATGACATTCAGTTGCATCAGCTTAATAAAGTAATTGATTACAGCATGGTGATAACATTGGCAAAAGACAAAAACCATAAATCCAGGCCCAGTCAGATCAACTTCTGAGAAAAGCTATGTTACGCTGCCTTCAGAATTTACACTAGTGAACCACATGCTAATTAGCATCATCAGAAAATGGGTGCTATCTCCCTTTTACAGCCTTATTTCTGACATATCTTCTTCATCCACTGATTACACTTAGGAGAGATAGAAGTAATTAAGTGCTTACTAAGAATGATGATCAGTGTGTGTTTGTGTGTGTGTGTGTGTGTGTGTGTTTACCTCATTTTGAAAAGCATTTTTCAATTTCGTCATCATGATACCCTTTGAGATCCATCATACTAGGGCTGTGGGGAGGCTGGAGCCTATCTTAGCCGACTCTGGGTGAAAGTGAGTCCATCACAGTCACAGGACCATCACACACAACCATTCACACTCACACCTAGGGCCAATTTGGAACAGGCAATTGACCTAAAGTGCATATCTTTGGACTGTGGGAGGAAACTAGAGTACCTGGAGGAAACCCATTTCCTCCAGGATCAACAGAACATGCAAACTCCACACAGAAACATCCTCGCTGAGCCTGGGACTTGAACCCAGGCTGTGCTAACCATTGCGCCGCCATGCCGCCCCACCTACATATAGTCCTCTGGTCATTCGTCTCATCACTAACCTTTAGATGGACGCATAACATATCGGACATATCTGTCTTTCTTTTTGTTGTATATTATAGATGTTATGTAATTTTGCTTGTGGCTTTTTTTGCGTGGGGAAAAAAAAATAGCGTCATACATTTTCAGTGTATCCGTTGAGTGGCTAAACCTGTTCGGACTAATTTCTCCTGATGCGAGGTCTCACAACCTCCTCACCAGGTTTAGGTTTTTAGAAAAGTAAAGGAGGGGAAGTAGAATGTGAGAGAAGGATAGAAAAAAAGAGGAACAAGTGGACAAGACTGATCGATGGGCTGACAGAGTGGGACGGATTGGAGAATGAATGAGTTGAGGAGGAGAGCAATAGGTTGCTGGAAGAAAAAAAAGCTCAGAGAGACAGAGAGATGGATAGATATATAGATAGATAGATGGAGAGAGAAAGAGAGAGAGAGAGAGAGAGAGAGAGGGTATTTCCATCAGAGTACCTACCCTCAGCAAAGCTGTTTGAATCAGGCCAAATGTCAAGTGCCTCTTCGCAGCTTTTCTTGCACACACACTCCGATCATATAGCCATCTCTCTCTCTCTCTCTCTCTCTCTCTCTCTCTCTCTCTCTCCCAGGAAAGGAAAATAAAGCCTGTCTTCATCTGCCGTCTCTTTTTCCCTCTAGTCTTCTTTATGTTCTTGGTGACCAGCGCTCTATCATTTCCCCCAACCGTGTTTTGATCCTTGACCCCATGTCTGCTTCTGTGCAAAGCTTCTAGTGTGTATGTGTGTGTGTGTGTGTGCGTGTGTGTGTGTGTGTGTGTGGCACAGTGGTGTATCTGAAATGATTATGGAAATCCATTGAGGTTGTACCCTGGTATCCACCATGTCTGGCTAACGATATGATCATACAATTTATATTTATTGGGTTAAAAAAAAAAGAAAGAAAGAAAGAAAGAAAGATGGGTCTGTGGGTGAATCTGTGGACCCCTGAATCTCCTGTCATCTTTATTATGGAATCACGACGGTATTACATTTTGACGTATGTTTGCTCCTGTACAAAATCTGTATGGAGAGAAATTGTATAATAATTTTTTGATGAAAAAAAAAAAAAATTAAAAATCTTGGTTTTATTTCTTTTTTAAAATGATGTATCTGCTCATCTGGTGATTGTAAAATAAAAACAAAATGACAGAATACTTGCACTGTGCTTATGTGTATTTATTATTAACTATCTATCTATCCATCCATCCATCCATCTATTTACTGTATGTCAGGATCCTTGTCCTGGCTTAACATTGGGAGCAATTCAGGAATACAACCTGGATAGGAAACCAGTCCAGGACAGGACATATCACTGCACACACACACACACACACACACACACACACACACACACACACACACACACACACACACACACACACTCTATAGCTATATACATATGCATCAATACCATGTAGAGTATTGTGTGTGTGTGTGTGTGTGTGTGTGTGTGTGTGTGTGTGGTTGTGATAAGGCTCGTTAATGTCCCAGATGCTGTGCCATAGCAGTCTCTCTCCCAGTGGAAACATTCTCACAGAGGGACTGGATGCATCTGTACCTCCATACTGTTCACACACACACACACACACACACACACACACACACACACACGGCTGCTCCTCTAATCGACTCTTCTTTTCCCAGACGCTGACCTGGTACCGCAGACGCTTCGGCATGAGTGAGAAACAAATTAGACAGAGAGAGAGAGAGAGAGAGAGAGAGAGAGAGAGAGAGAGAGAGAGAAACACCACATGCCATCTGCATATCTTTACCACTCATGCTTCCACTGCACCTAGGAAAAATGCAACTGGCGGCCCCATCTATAGTCTGCTTTAAACGTTTTAGACGTCTATTCAGATGAGGTCAGCATTCTGTAGCTTGACCAATAGCTGAGAAACTGAAATCAGATCCCCTGCTAATGCCGTTAAATTGTTCACTTGATTTCTATTACAGAGAAAAAACACCAACTCATATCATCAAACACACCAGTTAGAAGTAGATACTGGAAGTTTCTGGAACAGCACAGCACTTGGATTCGGATAGGTCTAAATGGCATGTGCTGACGAGCCAAGCTTTTCTTTCCCCCCACCGTCGTCATGCAAATCATCACGGCCCGATTTATTTCAGCGTTTGATGGATTTATTCTGGCACAGGAGGTGACAGCATGCTGACAGAGTCCCTCCCCCTCCCCACTCATCTTTTTTTTGTTACTCTATCTACTCCGGAATATATTTTATTCAAAAATTCTTTTAGAGTTTTGAATTTTGTAGCAAAAAAAGAATAAAAAAATCGGAATAATAAATCACATTACGAATGCTGGGCGTCACGGTTGTGTAGTGTGTAGTACGTCCGCTTCACGGCAAGAGAGTCCTGGGTTCGGTGTGGAATTTGCATGGTCTCAGCGTGCTTGCATGGGTTTCCTCTGGTACTCCAGTTTCTTCCCACACTCCCAAGACCTGCATATTAGGCTAATTGGCTGTTTTAAATTGCCCCAAGTTGTGAGTGTGAGTGTGAATGGTTGTGTGTGTGTTTGCTCTGCGCTGGTCTGGCAAACTGTTCAGGGTGTACCCTGACTTCGCCCAGTGTTTACTGAGATGGGCTCTAGCCTCCCCGCGATTATGAACACTTGCATGCATCCAACATGTATTTTTACTTTCAGATTCCTCTACTGTATGGTTTCTGAGACTGCAGACACGTGGAATGAAGCATGAATGAAAGCATATGCATGTGGAGTTTTAGTTTACAACCAGACAATAAAACTATTTAATTTCACGCCATGAAAGGATCCATTAGCATGCTACTATGCTAAGTTATATTTACTTTGACGGAGAATGTGCTGGAGGCACTCCTGCCATACAGTGCTGTTTCCAATTCAGGGTTGAAATAAAATTGTACAAGAAACCGAAAACAAAACAAAACAAAACAAAAAAAAAAACATACAGCAACATTAAAATAACTAAATATATTGAAATGTTTAATATTAAGTTTCAAGCTGAAAATTTAATTTTACAGAAAAAAATGTGAGTATGTCAGTAAAGAAAGCAGCACATTACATAAGAGATCACTTTTCATTCATTCATTTATTTATTTGCTGAACAGATTAATCCTACTAGGGCTGCGGGGAACCTATCTCAGCCGATCCTGGGCAAGGGCGGGGTACACCCAGAATAGCTCGCCAGTCCATCGCAGGGCAACACACACAACCATTCACACTCACACCTAGGGGCGAATTAGTGTGAAAAGTGCGTGTCTTTAGACTGTGGGAGGAAACCAGAGTACCTGGAGGAAACCTATACAAGCAGGGGGAGAACATGCAAACTCCACACCCAAACAGACCTTTCTTCTGTGAGGCAGACATGCCAACCAATACGCTACCATGCCAACCAGATCAGTTTTCAGACAAAACAACAACAACAACAACAACAACAACAAAAATATAAACGCTGTTGGATTTTACTGCAAAAATAAAGAGCAAGTGTGACCTGGTTCTGCACAGTAAAAGTTACGGCTCATTTCCTTTTAAAACTGCACACACACTGTATCTGCGTGTAAAGGTTCAAGGTCAAACCAAATATCTATCTATCTATCTATCTATCTATCTATCTATCTATCTATCTATCTATCTATCTATCTATCTATCTGTCTGTCTGTCTGTCTATCTGTCTATCTATCTGTCTGTCTGTTTGTTTATCTATCTATCTATCTATCTATCTATCTATCTATCTATCTATCTATCTATCTATCTATCTATCCAGTGGTATAGAGTGTCCCTTTTGTTTCTCTCTCTTTCTCTCTCTCTCTCTCTCTCTCTCTCTCTCTCTCTCTGTATGTGTTTTACATTTTTGTCCTGAAAGGGATTTTTAAAATTGAATTTATTATTTAATAATATACTATTTTTTTTGTCCCAAAATTCTCTATGAGATTAAAAAAAAAAAGAACCCTGCACCCTGGGTGAACATTATTTTCTTTAAACTGTATCAGTAGCGATGATGAAGTAAAAGCCTTGTCGTTCCCTGGCCTCTAAACTCCAATCTTCACACTGCCTATAGGAACAGGCACTCTGGAACAGATCTAGGCGTATAGAAGATGTGTATGATGATGCTGATAATAGCTGGACTGTGTTGTATATTCCTCTTGGCTAGCTATCATGAATAATATCAGAGATGTTTCATAACATGTTATCTGTGGGTGGGGGTCGTCTGCAGCCGCCACAAGCCACGTATGTGGGACACAACTGCTGTCAGCAGCCTGCCTACCCACATCAGGAATAACCATTATCTATTCATGTGGCCCTCGACACTCTCCCTACTTCCTCCCTCTGCTCTGCAAATAAAAACAGTCCTTTTGCATCAATTTAGCAACTGAACCTTGGTGTCGTTGAGCTTGGGGAGTAACGCAATGCCATGCAATGGCAACTGTTTGTCTCTGGATCTGTTTATTGCTTAAAACATACTTACATGTATCTGGGTTCGGATTAAAACGGGAAGTGGGTGTGGTCTAAAGTGGTCTGGAAGACTTCTTATAAAACTGTGTTTTATTTATTTATTTATATGTCTGGTTATTTATCTATCTATTTATTTATCCTGCTTGTGAATAGAAATAATAATAATAATACAGTTTTTCTCAGTCGCTTTGGTGCAATTCTCAGATCAGAATGTAAATTCTCATAACTATTAGTTCAACCTCCA
>JAQMYF010000022.1:34833669-34854969 GCA_030014195.1 Neosilurus mollespiculum | reverse complement strand
GAAATGCACTAACTGCTGTGCAAATGTAAATAGTGATGTGAGAAATGCACCAAAGCGACTGAGAAAAACTGTAATAATAATAATAAACCTAATTTAAGCACAAGATATTGGGGGAACGAATGAACGAATGAATGAAAGCTGGCATCTTTGTTTGTGTCACAATTTTCAAATTTGACTATTTACCATATGAAGGTAAAACCCATTTTCCCCCCAGTTTTTTATTTTCATGCTTGGGATCCTGATTCATGACATGCCCCTTTAGTCTCACCTTGACACCACGTAACCCTCGGTGACAGGCTGTCTAAACAACAAGCTCAATCGAGCTACACACCAGAGGTATATCTGTGGCTCATTCAGAGCCAGTTACATAGCTGGTAATGCTAATAATTCCACTTACGGTCTGAAAATCAAAAGACTGCATAGAACTGTTCATCAGGTCATACAGTAGAAGCCTGCAAAGGTTCATGTGATTCCAGTCAGTAATAACGGAAGAGTAGGAGTTTTAGAGGTAACTGTCCACAACAACAACACCAACAACACCAACAAGAAGTCGACAGAGTTTGACACAGGATACCTCAGGTGTACAAATACTGTGTGTATTAGTTTATTCATTCATTCATTGTCTAAGCCGCTTAATCCTAATTAGGGTCATGGGGAGGCTGGCGCCCATCTCAGCCGACTCAGGGTGAGGGCAGGGTACACCCTAAACAGCTCGCAAGGCCATCGCAGGGCAACACAGACACACAACCATTTACACTCACACCTAGGGATAATTTGGAACAGACAATTAGCTTGCTGTTCATGTTTTTGGACTGTGGGAGGAAACTGGAGTACCTGGAAGAAACCGACGCAGGCACAGGGGAAAGATTCAAACTTCACACAGAAACGCCTGAGTCTGGGAATTGAACCTGGGACCGTCTTGCTGTGAGGCGGACCTGCTAACCACTACGCCACCGTGCCTTCTGTTGTATAAGTTCATCTCGTTGGAAAACATTAACTGATTAATCAGAACCGTGCATTTCCTGTATATTTACTTACTTCCATACAGTGAGCTGTGTGTGATCCCTCTCATCGAGTACCACACAACAGTTTGGAGATTGTCTCTTGATGATGCGTCGACCAGATCAGAAAGTGACAATCAGGTAACTCTCAGGTGAACTCTTATACACAACACCTTCCATTCATTCATTCATTCATTCATTCATTTGCCAAAACTGCTTAATCCTACTAGGGTCTTCAGTGAGGTGCAGGAATCTCAGCCAACTCTGGGCCAAGGCACAGTACACCCTGAACAGCTCGCTTACCATCGAAGCACCATTCACACTCACATTCGCACCTAATGGCAAGTTGGAACAGCCAAACCCCTCGCAGAAACGCCCAGTAATGAAATTGAACCCAGGACCCTCTTGCTGCGAGGCAGATGTGCTAAACACTACACCATCGTGCCGCCCACAATTTTTTCTTTTCAGTAAAACATTAAACATGTGATTATTCACAAGTAGGTTATATCTGCTATATATCACTTAGGGGCAATTTAGAATATCCAATTAGCCTAATGTGCATGTCTTTAGACTGTTGGAGGAAACCGGTGTACCTGGAGGAATCCCATGCAAGCATGGGGAGAACATGCAAACTCCAAATAGATGCCGCTCTGCACAACACCAGCCATGGAGAAAAGCTTGAACTGAGAGTTCAGAATAAATATATTTCTATATCCTGCGATGGACTGGTGAGTTGTCCAGGGTGTACCCTGCCCTAGCCCAGATCGGTGCCAGCCTCCCTGTGACCCTAATTAGGATTAAGCGGCTTAGAAAATGAATGAATTGATGATTGAATGTATATTTCTATATCGTTACCTGAATGTTTCAGTAAACACATACAAGCGCACACACACGTAAACATGAAAGTAAATATAGGGAACCTGTATGTCTGCAAAAGACAGGCTGTTTGTAGTGTGTGTTTTATTAAGATTATCCTAGTGAAGTCTGGAGTGTGTTTTATAGTTATTGCTTAACATACTGTAGAGGTTGTACGTACAGTTTCATTCATTCATTCATCTTCATTTCCTGCTTTATTCTGATCAGGATAACAGTATATCCACAGTTATATAAATTATATCATCTATTTTATAATATTCCCACTCTACTCTACTACAATACAATCTGCATCTTATTACTTTAGCAGAAATTTTGTACTGTATATAAATCCATCCATTCATTATCCATACCGCTTATCTGTCAGGGTCGCGAGGGAAGCTGGAGCCAATCCCAGCTGACTTCAGGCGAGTCTGCAATCTGTTGCAGGGCTAACATAGACACAAACAACCATTCACTAAATGGTAATTCCGAGTAGCCTGTTGAAATAATTTGCTGGCATGGTGGCGTGGTGGTTAGCATGTCCTCCTCACAGCAAGAAGGTCCCGGGTTAGAGTCCCAGGGCTTGGGCGTTGGGGTTTGCATTCTCTCCCTGTGCTTGTATGGGTTTCCTCTGGGTAATCTGGTTTCAGCCCACAGTCCAAAAACATGCACATTAGACTCCATGCGACCATTGGAGGATTGTGTGGTTTGGAAAATACTTAAAAGAATGAATGTATTAGCCTATCATGTGTCGTTGGACTGTGGGAGGAAACCAAAATACCTAGAGGAAATACACGCAAGAATAGAGAGAACATGCAAACTCCACACAAAAATGCCCTCATAGAGCACAGGGCTCGAACTCAGGATTTTCTTGCTGTAAACTGTTTGGCAAATAAGTGCGTGAGTAAGTGAGTGCTGACGTAATATGCATGTTTTTTGGACTGTGGGATGAAACTAGAGTGCCTGGAGGAAACCCACTCCAGCACTGGGAGATCCCCATTCAGAAAGGACCCGGTCAACTGTGATATTTGAACATAGAGGCTCCTTGCTGTGAGGAGACAGTTAGAACCACTGAGCTACCATCCACTCAAAGAAAAGCAATTGGAAAAGTATGAAGCCGTTTTTCTCTCCGGCATTGTAGACTGAAAACTGAGACCTGAAGACGCTTGTGGTATTTTAAGGATTTAGTGTAGCAAAGCCAGACATTTATAAAGTATAAAGGGGCCAATTCAGTTCCCAGGCATATAAAATAAACATGACATACAGTGTTATCCCTTGGAAATGAAATGGATGATGTCTTTCTGAAACCATTTGCTTACTCCTGTACTCGAGTGTCAGTGACCCCTGCACGAGGCACAAAGATATTACTAAACAATGCAATCTTGCAGTGAGTGAGAGCATAGAACATTTAATCTTGGATTATTCTGTTCTATGAATCGGTGTTGCACTTCTAAATTATTGCGCATGTGGCCTTGTTATTGTTAATAACATGTAAAGCAGGTGAATAAAAGATACTCAGCCCATGACCTGGGGTGGTTTTCCTGAGAAACCTTAATATTCAGCCAAAATGAACTGATAATAGAAGATAATGTGACTGGGCATGGTTAATGCATGATTAGACACATCGTTGTAATGTTAAAGGGGCCGAATCTAAAATCTAGGAACTTTGGTAAAATGTCTTTAATTTTATAAAATATGTGGCTGAGGATCTTATCGGATTGTTGCATATTGTCTTTCATTACACAGTGGGATGTTAATGCAGGCAAAATGGCAACTTGCTACAGGCTTCTGGGAAGGATGAGACGGCCCCTTTAAAACAAGACTACTGCAGATATTTATGATATTTAAAGCACATTAAAAAGTCAATGTCATCACTCCTCCATTCATTTGCTGAACTGCTTAATCCTACTATTAGGGTCACGGGGAGGCTGGAACCTATCTCAGCCAACTCTGGGAGAAGGCAGGGTACACCCATAACAGCTTGCCAGACCATTGCACGGCAACACACAACCATTCACACCGTGGGGTAGAATCCAAGGGCTCCATGCCCAACGTCCAACATGTAGGACCAGGTGCTGAATTTTGTCTGTTTTCTACCCTGAGACCTGCCCAGCTTGTTTAGCCCAGCCAGGTGCTAAGCCCCCTTCCAATATAGCTCTCAAGGGATATAGCAATGGCCTGGCGAGCTGTTCAGGGTGTACCCTGCCTTCGCCAGAGTTGGCTGAGATGGGTGCTAGCTTTCCCACAACCCTAATAAGAATTAAATGAACGAATAAATGAAATTCAGTATTCTGGGTGGCACAGTGCCATAGTTGTTAGCACATCCAGCTTACAGCAAGAAGGTCCTGGATTGGACAGCCAGGCACAGGCATTTCGACAATGTGTGGAGTTTCATGTTCTCCTGTGCCTGCATGGGTTTCCTCTGGTACCCTGGTTTGTTCAAAGACATGCAAATTAGGCTAATTGGCTCTTCCAAATTGCCCTAGCTGTTAGTGTGAGTGTGAATGGTTGTGTGTGTTGCCCTGTGATGGTCTGGTGAGCTGTTCAAGGTGTACTCTGCCTTCACCCAGTGTCGGCCGAGGTAGTCTCCAGCCTCCCCGCGATCCTGATAGTGATGAGTGAAATTCACTATTCCAACTCTTCCTGTTTTATGAAGAAAGACATTTTTTGGGTGATAACCTTCTCAGAGAATAGGAGAAAACGTGTTGGAGATATGACTTTAATTAGAGAGGTCAGCAGTGGTTTTTTGTGCATATGATTTTAATCTTGTGATCATGAACACACTTTGACTGAAGCTGGAAATCTGCAGGCATTTTTGTTTATTCCTGGTTTTTATGTGTTTCTGTTCAGTTTATTTGGCAAAGCAATTCCTGCTTTCTAAATTAAGACAATATGGCTCAAGCTGCACAGCCGTAAACGGCTTTCCTTTTTCCAGACAAATACACAACAAATATTTTCTGCAGGGGCCTTCAGATACTTTTAGAGTATCTTTCTGATGACAAAGAATAGTCAAACTGATACAGAGTAGGGTGGCATGGTGATGTTGGGGCTAGCACGACTGTCTCACAGCAAGAATGTCCTGGATTTGAGTCCTGGGCATTTCTGTGTGGAGTTTGCATGTTCTCCCTGTGCTTCGTGGGTTTAATCCAAGCACCTCTGTTTCCGCCTTCAGTTCAAAGGCATGCACATTAGGCTAATTGGATATTCTCAATTTCTTCGAGGTGTGAGAGTGAATGGTTTTGTGTGTGTTGCCCTGTGATGGTCTGGCGAGCTGTTTCGGGGGGTGCCCTGCTTTTGCCTAGTGTCGGCTGAGATAGGCTTCAGCCTCCCCACGACACTAAAAGGAGTAAATCTGGGTTTACACTGGGGCACATTGTCCATGATGTCAACAGTTCAAAAAAGTGTGGATCTCCATGATTTATGACAACATTTGGAGCATGATTGGGGTATAAAAAGGAGGCAGGGTGCATCCAAGAGATGAAATTTGAAGGAGTAGTGATTCCAAGTTCATCAAGATCCTCTATGATAGCACATCAAGGTCTGTTACGGTCTGTTAAGGTGTGCTAAGCTCTACTATGATTCCCATGTTCTATCACAATTGGTGTCAAGTCGCAATAAATCATAATAATCGTGGCAAAATTTTTGACAGTCAAAAATTTTGTCACGATCATCAGGAATCCATCAAGTTCCCTCAAGATTATCACGATTCGATTCCACGACTCCCCACACTCATCACGATTCTCTCAACTCATGGAGGTTGTGGACATCGTGGCCCCAGTGTTAACCCCTGTTAAGCGGCTCGGCAAACGAGTGAGAGAGGGAGTGAATTACAGCACGAGGATTTCATTATATGCATTCTTAAAGTTATTAATAGCTTAAGTACTCACGCCACGAAGGTGTATAGCGGAAGGTTGTGGCAAAACATCGAATGACCCAGACAAAAAAGAAACGCATAATGAATGGATTAGGCAAGTTACACAAACACAGGCAGACTGGAAAGCACCCAGCATTTGTTCGATTATTTGTATTGACCATTTTAATGAAGATTGTTTTGAACCAACTCCAGTGCCTCAGTGCGAAATGGCTGCATGTTTGACAGCGGTCATACAACCAGCACTGCTACATGTGTCAACAGTAACACCGTGACGTTCAGAAGCTGTCAACTATCTCGGAAAAATATATTATATTTATAGCACTTGTCAGACACCCTAATTGAATTGAATTAAAATGCCAGAGCAATTTATATTTTTATCTCATTAATACAGCTGAGCAGTTGAGGATTAAGAACCTTCCTCAGGGGCCATGCTCAAGGACCCAAGAGACACATCTTGGTAGTTCTGGGGCTTGAACCCTGATCTTTTCACTTCAGAACCTTAACTACTGAACCACTCCTCCACTGTATGCTAATATATAGACCCTGGTGAAAATCAGGAGCAAATGCTCCTCCCTCTTCCCCACCACCACTGAGACATGGCTTCAATGGCGAGCTGTGGGTCAAAGCTGGACAAGCAAATGACTATTCTAAAGGCCAAAGGATACACTTCCATCCCAAAGGGAGTCCAATAGGCAATAGGCTTGAACCACTGGCCCCTTGATCCCCTGCTTGCCAAAGAGACCCCCATTGCACGACCTCTCTACCAACATTAACAACAATTCTATGCACAAGCCTCATCCATCCTCCTGGAGACCAATGGAAGCTGATGACGAATAAGTCAGACAGCATCATCATTGGAAAAAAAAAACTGCGGCTATCTAGCAGCAATAATGACTTATAGGGTACTGAGTGATTTATATCAAATGTGCGAAAGCACAAGTACAGTAATCCGTCATGCTGAACGTGCCTTTGCTAAGCATTCTGCTATTCCCAAAAGGGATTTCCAATCTCACATCCCTGCTGGTCCAGTTCACACAGTGAGAGAGAGACAAAGTGAGTGAGAGAGACAGAAAGAGACATCTAAACTGAAATGATAGACATCTCATTAGGCTTTTATGTGCTGCTAAGTGCCGTGGGTGCTGCTGGCTGGTCACATGATGTGAGCCAGAGAAACTTCAATGATTTAGCGAGCCATTGTCCCTTAGGCGGTTTACGCTCCCCAACGTTAATTAATTTCTCCCTCGTCACTTCCCTGCAGCCAGCTCGTCTGTTCTGTTCAAGGTAGTGTCTAATGTGCCTCTTTCAGATTTCTTTCCCCCCGCCCCTCTCTGTCTCTCTCTCTGTCTCTCTCTCTCTTTAAAGACCCGGTCTTTCTCTCTAGGAAGACAAGAGCCATGTGTGATAAAAGATGAAAAATATAACCTCTGTCCTGATGATACAGGAGAAGTTGTTTTTTTTTCCTCTCTCTCCATAATTTAAAGGCTACGATGATCATGGCGTTTGTACACTTCTGATGTCCTGCTGTTTTCACACCTGTCAATCATGCAGTGTGAGGTGGGTAATAATCGGCTTTCCTCGGGGAGATAAGAGCATTAGACACGCACGGCAGTGAAAGGTCACGCTAACCTACAGCAGGCAGTCTATGCACGCCGTTTGCTCTGACAGTCAATGAAAGAGTAGAAGAGTTTCAAAAAAATATAAATGAATGGTCATGGCCTTCCTCTTGCTGTCTCTCTCTCTCTCTCTCTCTCTCTCTCTCTCACACACACACACACACACACACACACACACACACACACGAAAACACACAAATTCCTTCTTCCTCGTTCTTTCAAAGGAGAGATGGTTCACTTGAAACCAAGTATGTCATGTCTCATGCACGTGAGAGAGAACAGAGTCAAAGAGAAATAGCAGTGGACAGGGAGCTTAGTCTACTAAACACCCAGACACAGAGAGGAAAAACATAAAGAAATCCTCAGGAACTATTACTTCATCATCCATCATATTGTTTTATTTATTGTCAGATCTCAATGCGTGTATTTAAATAATATTCCCATTACAGACTTTGCTGTGGCCCACCCTGCAAACCTAAACAGGAGCATGAATGAATATGAGGAAGAAATCAACCAGTGGTGTTTTTCAGTGGAGTGGCACGGTGGCATTGTGGTTAGCAAACCTGCCTCTCAGCAAGAAGGTCCTGGGTTCAAGTCCCGGGCTTGGCGAGGGCAATTCTGTATGGGGGTTTAAAATAACTCCCTGTGCTTACGTGGGTTTCCTCCAGGTACTCTGGTTTCCTTCTACAGTCTAAAGACATGTACATTAAGCTAACTGGCTGTTTCAAATTGCCCCTTGGTGAAAGTGTGAATTGATGTGTGTGCATCGCCCTGCGATGGTCTGGCGAGCTGTTCAGGGTGTACCCCACCTTGGCCCAGAATCGGCTGACATAGGCTTAGCCTCCCCCTAGTAATGAAGATTATATGGTTCAGCAAATGAGTGAGTATATAGAAAAATGTCTCTGAGGACTCTGTGAGTGTATTGCCCTGCAAAAATCTGGCAAGCCATTCAGGGTGTACCCTGCCCTCACTCAGTGTTGGCTGAGATAGGCTCCAGCCTCCTTGTTACCCTAATAGGATTAATTGGTTTGGCAAGTGAGCGAGTGAATAAGTGAGTAATCATTATCCATACTGTGTATCCATAAGGGTCAATGGAGATAATGGAGCCAATCCCAGGAGACTTTGGGCAAAGGGGGGGTTCACCCTGTAAAGGTCACCAGACTGTCACAGGGCTAACACAGGAACGAACAATCATAGACACTCACGTTCACACCTAAAAGTAGTTTAGACTAGCCAGCTGACCTAATGTGCAGGTCTTTGGACTGTGGGAGGAAACTGGAGCACCCAGAGGAAACCCACACAAGCACAGGGAGAAGAAGGAAACTCCACACAGAAAGCCCATGTTGGCCATTAGGTTAACCTACAACCTTTGTACTCTAAGTGCTAACCACTATACCACTGTGTAACAGCCCAGTGTAATCATTCATTCATTTTCTGAACCAATTAATCCTAATTAGGGTCGAGGGGAGGCTGGCACCAATCTCAGCCAACTCTGGGTGAGGCAGAGTACACCCTGGACAGCTTGCCAGGCCATCGCAGGGCGGAAACACGCTGACGGCTATGCAGCCTACTCTTGATTGTGGGGCTTGAACCTCCAACCTTTGTCCAATCCAGCACTCAACCACCGGGCCACCACTCCCCCAGTGTAATCATTATAATGTATATAATAAATTAATTGCAAATATGAAAGTATGTTTGATTTGTTTGTTTTTTATTTATTGAGCTAAATATCTACACGCTACTAAGCTAATTAGTTAGCATTTTAGCAGGTGAACTCTACCGATTTTGCTGACGTGATTCTGCAATGATTCTACGTTTTAGGCGAGACTGAGAAGTAAACAGGAAACTAGACCAACAGACTCCAGAATTTTAATCCAAATATCAAGATATTAACTTTTTCGCCATATTGAGCAAACCAGAGGGGATGAGGGAAAATCTCCCTGAGACGCCATGAGGACGAAACCTCAGGAGGAACCAGCCTCATTCTCATCAGGACAATTCAGCACATCCATCCCATTCCATCTTACTAGCATGCTCCTGGAAGGTGTGAGGAAACCAAAGATGGAGGAAACCCATGAGGACATGAGGAGTACATGCCAAACTCCACACAGTCAGTAATCTGGGTTTGGGATTGAACCAGAGACACAAAAATTGCGACACTGCTACGCATCATCATGTTACCTTTATTAACACAGTGAGCGGTTAAAATTTAATAAAGAACTCTTCAGTGCAGAGAGTCGTACTTTTTGAGTTATTAGTTTTGGTTTTCCTTACTTCTGTAAAACTAGGTTATCCTAAACAACAGGATTATGATAGTGTTACCGTCATTTATTTATTTTTATTTATTTACATAGCTGGGAACATCAGTTACTCTGGTCGTCCGTCTGTCTGTCTGTCTCTCTCTCTCTCTCTATCTCTCTCTACCTCTCTCTCTATCTCTCTCTCTCTCTCACACACACACACACACACACACACACGCACATACACGCACACTGCCTGGTATTATACAGCCACTTAGTGTGCATGTGTGAAGGCAGATGATTGAACATCTGTGAGCATGTATGTAAGTATAATTTAATGCCACATGCATCGCACACTACTGATCCATATAAACATGCATTCATATGCCATCTCCTTAACATTTAGTTAATGGTTCTTTTGTCATGTGTGTGGAAAAATGTCTGTGCATGTGTGGAGGGGGTGAGTCAATGGGTAATGGGGGTTGGGATTTTGGGGAATTTAATTTTTTTTTTTTTGTAGTCTTGGTTGGTATCCATGAGGAAAACAGATTTTTAAATGTTTTTTTTTTGGGGGGGGTTGCCAGATGCGGTGCTGTTTGCCTTGCCATGGCAGTGGCATGACGCCTTGTGGAGTGGACACGTGGACATCATTCACTTGCAAATTATGGACATCCTTTGGATGGAAGGACATTTCTAAGGACTTTTAAGGCTCGTCCAACTTTTTCAACAGTAAAACATACTGTATAGAAGGGATGGAAGAAGGGAAAAAATGGGAAAATAGAATGAAAGAGAGTAGGGGAAAGTAGCATACAGTGCCTGGTGAAGAAAACATTTGCATTTGGATTTAAATAAGGAAATGCTTAAGAACCTTTAATTGGATAATTACTGAATTGATTATGTTTCAACTGGCAAAAAAATCTTTCCACCCTAACTGATACAGTGAGTAGCTTCTAATTCTTTAAACGAGACATAGGCAAAGCTATTAGTGTGTTTCAGAAGGGTCAACATTACTGGCTTGCTTCAACAAATAAAACAACTACGGAGATGCTGATGTGACTAAGGAATGACTGAAATTGGGGTAAAATTCTCAGATGCATTATTAAAAGATGGACGGACAGTGCTGAAGTGTCAACTTCATGAAAGAAATGTGGTCAGGGAGAAAATGTACCTGGAGAACATTTAAACCACTGGTGAAATCAAATGGACAGTAGAACTCACGGCTGGGATTAACAGTGAAAGTAAGAACACTTGCACACACACAGACACACACACACACACACACACACACACACACACACGGAGACCTCAGTGGATTGAGGAAAACAGAAGTGTAGTCATAAGAAAACCCCTGGTTAATGAGAATAATCAGAAGAAAAGGCTTCAGTTGGCGAGAGAGCATAAAGATCAGACACTGGAGCAATGGAAAAAGGTCATGTGATCTGGTGAGTTCAGATTTACCCTATTCAAGAGCGATGTGCATGTCGAGATAAAAAGGGAAGTGCATGAAGTTATGTACTCATGATTCATAGTAGTTGCTGTAGTTGGTGCCACAATAAACACGGAAGCTCCTCACATCTTCTGTGTTTATTGTGGCGTCAATCATCATCAAGTCAGCAATAAGGTACGTACAAACGGACGGCCTTGGGAAAGTTATGCTTTATGCCTACGGGGCTCCCGTCAGGATTTCTGCCCTTAAAGTCCGCAAGTTATTTCTTTCTTTGTCCAGGCAGTGTATAAGGACTGTAAACATGAACATATTTTCCGGTTACTTCTCTCTTTTTAAATTTCTACAGAATATTCAGTTAATGTCTTTCTATTTTGATTAGATTATTTTTTGTCTGTGGTCCACCGTCAGTCGTCTGTCCATTAACAATTCAATCTAAGAAAACTATTGAATGGAACTCCATGATATTTTGTATGTAGGTTCCCTACCTATGGTCTAATTGTGTACCTGGGTATTTCTATCTCATTTGCATATTCAGTATGTCTGCCAGGCAGCCATATTTAATTTTTCTTGTGTGAGCATAAAAAACAGCTAAAACAATCTTCATGATATTTTGCATACAAGTCCCCCCTGAAGTCTAGTTGAGCACCTGGATTTTTTTTTTCTTTTTTTATTTCATCTGCATGTTCAATATGGCTGCCATATGGCTGATTTTGATATACGGTATTAATCCCACAAGGGAAATTTGCCTCTGCATTTAATCCATCCAAAGTGAGCACGCACACACACGCATAGACAGTGAGCACACACACTTGAAACAGTGGGCAGCCACATTGCAGGGCTTGGAGAGCAATTGGAGGTTAGGTTCCGTGCTCAAGGGCTCAAGGGAGGAAGGGGAAGGTGCTGCCTCTCGGCATTCCCTCGTCGACACATTTTTCCTGCTGGTTCCAGAACCAGCGACCTTTCAGTCCCAAACCTGCTTCTCTAACCATTAGGCCATGGCTGCTCCTTGTCTTTTATTCATATAGCCTCTAACCAAACAAACCAAAAACAACAGCAACTGCTGGGGGCAGCCGTAGCCTAATGGTTAAAGAAGCGGCTTTGGGACTGCAAGGTGGCTGGTTCGATTCCCAAACTAGCAGGAAAAACGTGTGGCGGTGGGTGAGTGAGCTGCACCTTCCCTTCCTTCACATTCATGACTGAAGTGCCCTTGAGCAAGGCACCTAACCCCCAACTGCTCTCCGGGTGCCCCCAATGGGTGTGGCAGCCCACTGCTCCAAGTGTGTGTGTGTGTGTGTGCTCACTGTTTACGTGTGTGTGTGCTCACTTTGGATGGGTTACATGCAGAGGCAATAATTTCCCTTGCGGGATCAATAGAGTATATCAAAAACAAACAAACAAAAAAAAAACTTTAACCAGCTGTTTTTTCCCCCCTGAATCTTAGAGGTCCTTTCCTATGATAGGCATACCCTGACAAATCCTGAATAATCAATTATTGATTTGGAGATCTGAAAGATTGATGCACTGCCTGGAGGCAGGATTAACCTGCAGTGTGTGTTTCTTTTCTACAAACCACATTATAACAGGGCTACATACTGTTAAGCTCATGTTTCCTACAGTAGCTCGCCACTCTGGGACTTTTCCAGATTATCACAGCTTTGAAGCAAATCTCTAAATTTCCCCCCTCTTTTTTTGCCTTTAGGTTTTGTCTTGTTTTGTTAAAAATCCTGTAATCACTGCACTCAAAGTAACCGACTACAATCCCAGACTCCTCCAAATTTCTTCACAATCAGTCATCTGTATTTATGCCCCCATCCTTCATTTCTTTCACCCCCTCCGTGTTTTGTTTCCTTTATGTGATGTGCTGTCTGATCTGTCTGGGGTTACAGTAGCGGTTGTCATACTCACACTGGCCTTTAGATACAGGTGTCCTTCTCTCACACTTTCTTTCTTTCTTTCTTTCTCATTGTCACACGACAAAAGCGAGTCCTCTACTGATTTATTTATGATGCGAATTCATATTTTTCACTTTGACACCAGCAGAGAACGCATCACAAATCATCCCGAAGGTATTTTAACTGGGTGTGCATTTGAACACAGGAGCAAAATATATTATATCCTAATTAGGACTGAGTACAAGGTCCATAAATATAAGAAACAGAAGATATGCTCTCTTCCCTGTCACTCACATCATGGATATCTGTGAAGTCATGCCTAAAAGGCAGTGGATAGAGCTTTTCTCAGAGTGCGTCACGTCGCCCCTGAATATGCATTTGGAGCAGTTTGAAAAAATGTGTTCAGGTGGTATCATATGCATTGGAAGAAGTACATGCTTGCCTTCGCCCCTGTGATTGGTAGATATTGTGTGACAGGGAAGAACTTCCTGATGGGTAGGAATACATTAATTCATTCATTTGCTGAACTTCTTAACCCTATTAGGGCTGCAGGGGGGGGGAGGGGCTGAAGCCCATCTCAGCTGACACTGGGCAAAGACAGGGTACACCCTGAACAGCTTGCCAAACCATTGGAAGGCCAACAAAGACACAACCATTCACACTCACACCTACGGGAAATTTGGAACAGCCAGTTAGCCTAATGTACACGTATTTGGACTGTGGGAGGAAACAAGAGCACACAGAGGAAACCCACTCAAGCATGGAAAGAACATGCAGAGACTAGAACTTAGGACCTTGTTGCTGTGAGGTGGATAGGCTTACCACTACGCCACAGTGCCACCCTCTCCGAGATAATGTATACCAAAAACACCAAGACTCCCCAGGATGACCTGGAACTGACAAATATTAACCTTGTAGAATCGGGAGAAGGTGCACGCTGACTCCCAGGTAGCAGCAGAACATAATTACTGGAGCAGTACACCTATAAATAAGGCCTAGAAAAGTAACCACTCTTTGTGTCACTGTGGGAGTTGGTCATCCAGCCTGTGTCAAAGCCAAGGTGAGCCTTTACCTACCAAATGGACCAGTTTCTTCTGAGACAAAGATGTTCCCCAGTGGCGTCATCCACAGGCAGTGAACAGTTGGTCTGAATATTGGATGCCTGCTGTATGTTGAAAATAAGACTTCAGTGTACATAGCAGGCACAGCAAGGAACTGCTCTCCAGGCAGGCTTGGCCTTAGGCCACCACAGAGGAATAAAGACATGCCAGACACATATATTCTGTTGCCCCTTTGCTTTCAGAAGTGTTTACAGACTTGCAGTTGATGGTTGTGACTTAGAAACCAGACCCACAGACAGAGAGGATCTGGTAGAAGGTGCCAAACCTTGTCATTTACCTGGAAAACAGAACTGTTCAGGAAGGAAGCCACCAGGATGTTCCTAAAACTAGTGAATACAACAGCAGGAACCAAGGCCTTGATAGTCAGCATGGGGCCACAAGCAGGACCTTATGCTTTAGTTGTTGGCATGTACAGCATGGAAAAGATTAGTGGTACAGGTGGACATCGTCATTTAGATTTGACCTGGGGCCAGATTCTCATGGAGCAATTACTGCTGGGTCATCTCACCTAAAACTATGCGGATGTGTACTGCTTTTCAGTTTTAATTGCTCCTCAGTTACAGCTGCAATCTGGATCCTTGCTTGTGCATGCCTTTGGACTGTGGGAGGAAACCGGGGCACCCAGAGGAAACCCATGCAAGCATCGGAAGGACATGCAAACTCCACACAGAAAAACTCTGGACCTCCTTGCTGTGAGGTGGATGTGCTAACCACTACACCACTCTTGCACCGTTGTAAATCATCAAGAATGAAATGTTCAACACTCCGTTTTGTCTCCCTTCCAATTCATTATTCATGATTATTCATAAAGAGTTCATGGCGGTTCCTACAGTGAGAAGGTGGGAAAATTGGAACGCGAGTTCGCTGGTGAGCTGCCTCCAGCACTGTACCCATGGCTGCTGCTATTTTATATTCAAAGCTCTTCCAAATATAATATTATGTCTATACTGGGGTGCAGAATGTTACCAAGCTGCTTTATGGAGGACCTCCAAATTGATTTCTACTTACAACCCTGCACAAGTATCTCCAAGGATTAAGCTCAGAGAAGCCTTTCAATGAAAGATGCGAGAACGGAATAAAGTACATCTGGGTGTCTTTACGTCCAAACAATCATGACTCAACAGTTAAATCAGATACTTGACTGTCAGCATGCTTAATTAGTGCACTGATAGAAAGCTGGCTGGATTTAGTTTATATAGATGTGTGTATGTGTGTGGGCATGTCTGTAACCAACCACATGTACACAGGAGTGTAAGCGAGCTGCAGGTTTGCCTGAATACAGTACTTAAATTTGTGTGAAGAGTGTATGATGTGAAGTGTGAATGTGTGACACTGTGTGAAAGTGAGAGAAGGTGAAAGATCTAACCTGTGTGGGTGGCAAGGTCCTTTTCTGTTTTCATGTTTAATTGAGGAAGTGTATGTAGTGACTGTTCATGTGTCAGTGAATGTACGAGTTTGTAATTAGATGTGAATATCGTATATTAAAAAGAGTGTTTACTGTAATATATGGGCTGGATTCAGATCAGTAGTGGAGCTGCATGTGATATTCTCATTCGCCAAACCACTTAATCCTATTAGATTACAGGGAGGCTGGAGCCTATCTCAGCCTACTTTGGGCAAAGGTGAGATACACCCTGAACAAGTTGTCAGACCATCACACCTGGGGCAATTTGAAAAATAGACCGCAGGGGCCCAAAGCTCCCGCCACCATGAAATGTGTATTTCAAAGTTGATTTATATCTTCCTTAAACCAAAATCAAAACTGTTGTGATAAACAAATTAAGACCAGATGGCTCATTAATTATGCACTGATTTTGGTGTGCACCAATCCCAGGCGAGGTACGTGTAAGACAAACCCGCCTTCCAAATTTCAACAAAAAAGCAAGCATTCAAGTTATCTTCCAGAAACCAAACTGTTGTGTTAAATAAATTAAGTCCAGCTGGCTCATTAATTATGCATGGATTTTGGGCGAGGTACCTGGAAGACAAATCAGTGTACCAAATTTCATCAAAATCTGAACAAGCATTCCAAAGTTTCTATCTTCTGGAAACCAAAGTGTGACAGGCGGACGGACGGATGGACGGACGGACGCCACCCATTCCAGCTAAAAAGGCAATCAGCCTGATGTGCATATCTTTGGCCCACAGGAGGAAACTGGAGTACCCCGGAGCAAACCCATGTAAGCACTGGGAGAAAATCCAAACTCCACACAGAAAAACCCTCACCAAGCCCGGGTCTCGAACCCAGGTCCTTCTTGTTGTGAGGCAAACTCCACACAGAAATGCTCGAGCTGGGAATCGAACCCGGGACCTTCTTGCTAACCACTGTGCTACCCTCTTTATTATTATTATTATTATTATTATTATTATTATTATTATTATTATTATTACTACTATTATTATTATTTGTGGTAGAAGTAATGCTTCATATATTTCTTAGAACTTGAGCTATGGGCTCTGCTGATTACATCGATTTCTTTTTTCATACTTATTTTGATTTATTTGTTTGTTTGTTTAATGGTTTACTGCTTTATTACTGACTAATGAATGAATAGATTTATTTCAAAGATATTTCCTGTTATGTACCCTTCACACAAGCCACGTTTTATGGTAGGCTTTAATGCAGTGCATAAACGGAACTGAACTTCTGAGTTTCGTTCTGAATTTAATTGAGAATCAGAATGTTACGTGTAGAAGTGCCAGTAAGTAAATAAACAAACAAATAAATAAATAAAATTAGTTTAAAATGTTCGTTTCTAGAGCTTGGACTCTAGAATCATGACTGACCACCAATCAACTGCTATAATAGACTACAGAACATACTGTTTGTTCTGAAATCCAATAAGATAAAAAAATTAAAACGTCTCATTTGTCCTGGATATAGGGTCATTACTCCGCTGCTGATCATAAAGATCATTCCAACATATTAAATACTGTCTGAAACTACACACACACACACACACACACACACACACACACACACACACCAAAGCTAACAAACAAACCTAATAATTTATGTTCCGATGTCACCCAGATGAGTATATAATCCCCTTTTTAGTCTGGTTTCCGGAAATTATGAATGGCTTCTTACTTTTCTTTACTTAATTTAGTCAAATGAACAGAATATATAATCTAGCTAGATGACACTCACAGAGTGCAGGCTACAGCCGCCACAAAAAATGGATTATTATAACTTGGCATAGTCATAATGAAATGTCTCCCCCTAGAGGGTGTCAGATAAACATTTTGACCCATGTTAAAGAATACGCATTTTTCAGAATTTCGGGATTTTTTTTTGCAACATGATCCCATGCATGGATCACCTTTAAAATTTGTTTGCTTCTTTCCAGGCCCAGGCCTCACCCCTCCACCAAGTTTGATGAGAATCAGATCAGTAGTTTTAGCATAATCCTTTGACAAATACTTGTTAATAAATTCCTGGATCCAGATTGTAATGCGGATCTGCTCCAAAATGTGTCGGGTTCTTGCCAGGCCCATACCCCTTCTTTTGGAAAATCCGATTAGTACTCCTGCTAACAGAAAAACAAGCAAACAAACAAAAACAAATATTAGTTAATACATAATTTAATACAATATGTAATACCAAGCGGCGGAGGTAATGAGCACAAAATCATCAAATTCTGGCTTCCCCAATAACAAGCAAAGGAAATCTTGATTCAGAACCTTTTTTTTTAAACTGTCTACTTCAGTTGCTAATCTGCTCAGATTTAACACAGCTGACTGAAGTATTGTTTACATAACTAGCAGTGCACAAGTAATTACTGTAAGTGTTTGATTGTTTGCTAATTTGCTGGTATAGCTTTACATGCACTGTTTGTTACAATTAAAATTACCGGACTATTTTAAACACACGGATGGATGCCAGATGGATGGATTAATCAACCAAAGCACCATTGTTTCTTGTGGTTTTACAGGGTTTTAAAGGGTTGAAAGGCCATAGGCAAAGCCCAAATCATTCTAGTAATGCCTGTCTGCTCAGCAGCCATTATGGCAAAGCTCCCAGGCAGTTATTTTCAGCCACACAAGACCAGGCTACTATTTCCTTGAATGGAGAGAGAACTATGTACCAAAAACTGCTTAACAAATTGACCTCAAATATTAAGTTGTTTTAAAAGCATATCATACAAGCTCTAAAACTACCATTCCTACTACATATATCACTGTAATTGTAATAACAGGCATGCTTGAGGTCTTTGATAGAATTTTGTCCCTGAGAACTTCAGGAAGCCTCTTCACCCTCACCATGATTGTAACCATCTCCTCAATCTTCACAACCAATGGCACTATAATTTATAATGACACTACATGTGCATGCATTAATAGATGGTAAGAAGAGACAAGTTGTATCCATGCTTAGGTAACCTCTTATTCAAGCAGGGATTCAAGCTCAACAACCTGACAGTGAGTTGCACAAAGTCTTACTCACTGACCCACCACTTCCCCACCATCTCCTATAACCATTTGAAAATCACCACGCCATCCTCCGACTGCATCTTCACTGAAAAAGTTATAAAATTGATGCCATTGGTAGGAATTTGAAGGAGCCACACTGAATAAAACTTGACTAAAAATGTTATAATTGATAAAACCTCTGAGCTGGGCGTCCCGGTGACATAGCAATCAGCACATCCGCCTCACAGCAAGAAGGTTTCTGGGTTCAAGTCCTGGGCTCGGCCATTTTTGTGTGGAATTTTACTGTATACATGTTCTCCCTGTGCTTGTGTGGGTTTCCTCCGGGCACACCGGTTTCCTCCTACAGTCCAGAGACATGCACATCGGGCTAACTTGATGTTCCAAATTAACTCTAAGTGTGAGAGTAAGTGTTGGTGTGAATGGCTGTGTGTGTGTGTGTGTGTGTGTGTGTTTGCCCTGCAATGGTCTGGCGAGCTGTACCCTGCCTTCTCCCAGTGATGGCTGAGATTGGCTCCATGCTTCCAGCGATCCTAGTAGGATTAAATGGTTTGGAAAATGAGTGAATGAGTGAGTAAGAATAGAAGGAGGTGGTAGAAGTACTAGGCTGTTATAGAGAAAGGACAGAAAAAATGGTCCCAAGGTGACAGGAAGCTAAAGGCTGTATGTTGAACATGGGAGCTTTTTTTTTTTTTTTACACCAATTAAGTTTTGATTTCAAGCATGCAGAGAGAAAAAGAGGAAGAGAGAAAGAGAGTAAACTAATCCTTACTTTTACTCAACTGTTTTAAATGCTTCAAGATAAATATCCTTGTGATTTTCCTTCCAAGCCTTTTAACTGAACTGTACTTTGTGTTTGAAGTCAGGACTTTGTGATTTCAGCAGTGTCCAGCACAGCTCTCAGCGAGGTGTTACTCTTGACTGTCTTCACGACCTAATTGTGTATTGCAGTTCTCTCCCCGAATGTGCATGTGTGAAAGAAAGAGTGAAAGAGAGAAAGATTAGGAGAGGCGATATATGATATGCACATTTAATAAGCCCTATTAAATCAAGTGGCAGTTCCTCACAAGGCAAAAAAAAAAAAAAAAAAAAAAAAAAAGTTGGTTACTGTTTAATAGTTTCACCGCAAGCTTATATAAGCCTTTTAATTCTGCTGTGCTCCTGTGCTGGTTTCTTCTAGGCAGTGCCGGGAGAGAACTCTCCTTTGCTCTGCCGAGAGGCACGCAACAGCAATTATTGGCTCTCTGGAGTCTTAATTAGCTAGCCGCGTCGACCTAGAGTGCGGGCGATGGAGGACCACGCACGGCTCGGTCAACAGCCAAGCAAAAATAGATAAAGAAAAGAGTACGGGACCAATTAATGGCCAACTTCAAATGAGCAGTGAGAGTGCCAGACATGTATGACAAGGATGTCTCTCTCTCTTTCTCTCTCTCTCTCTCTCTCTCTCTCTCTCCCTCTCTCTCTCTTTCTCAACACATCCATGGAACAACAAGCAAAATTCATGTGGTTATTCCCTTCATACATGCACTGATAATGACATAATATCCTGAGTTGAACGGTAGATATGACCTATTTAGTTTTCATCAGTATTGGCATCAGCTTCACGCGTGTCAGAGAAAGCATCCTGTCAGGTTACAAATTGTCATGTGATAGGGAAAAGTAGCTGATTGTGGGAATAGACAATGACAAAATATTGAGGAAATGTATGTTTTATTGAACAGAAAAAAAAGCAGTGAACAGAAGGTAGGGTGTCCATGGCTGAATCCTGGGCTCAGATTATTGCCGGTGTGGAGTCTCTCATGTACTTACTGTGTTCATATGGATTTCCTTCATGCTCTCTAAATTCCTCTCACCTCCTAAAAATACTAGGATATTTTAATAGTTTAAGGGCAGCGTAGTGGTTAGCATGTCTGTCTGACAGCAAGAAGGTCCTGGGTTTGACCCCCTGGCTTGGTCAGGGCGTATCTGTGTGGAATTTGCATGTTCTCCCTGTGACTGCATAGGTTTCCTCCGGGTTCTTTGCTTTTCTCCCACAGTCCTAAGATATGCTCCTTGGAATCATTGGCTATTGTGTGTGCTTCCTTGCGATGAATTGGTTATTGGTTGAATTGGCTGTACTCTGCTTTCACCCAGAGTTGGCTGAAATAGGCTACAGCCTCCCTGCGACCCTAATAAAGTTAAGCTGTTCATCAGATAAATGAAATGAATAAAAGACTGGTTCGGGGCTCTATTCGGGCAGCCAGTTGGCACCATTCTGTGTGGAGTTTGCATATTCTCCTCATATTATTTTTGGGCTCTTCTGGGTGATCTGGTTTCCTCCTATTCCAGCCAACATTTGTAAGTAGGACGCATGTGGGTAGTAAGTGGGCCCCAATATGAGATTGTCCACGGGTTCCATAATGGCCCCATGTCAGTCGCCTACGTGAATTTATTTCCCATTGGTACCCCAACTAGGACCCACATAGGGAGGCCATCTGTACTTGCCAATGTGGGACCCACTTAGTGGACCCAAGTGTGCCCAAGTAAAGATGCCCATTTTAAGCCAATGTCCACTTGTTGTCCATGTCAGGCATAACCCAGGTGGGATCCACATACACATGTGGCCACTATGTCTATGTGCAATACCACTATCTGTATTTGTTTAGTGCTCCAAGCATTCATATCTGTATCTAGATCTGGATTTGAATACAAAGTGAGCATAGACTAGATAAAAGTAAAAAAAATATTTATATATATAAGGCTAACATTGGGGCAGTGGTGGCCTGGTGGTAAGGTGCTGGATTACTGATCCCAAGGTCGTGGGTTCAAGCCCCACTATCAACGGGT
>JAQMYF010000022.1:34800770-34811243 GCA_030014195.1 Neosilurus mollespiculum | reverse complement strand
GGTTGCTGGTAGGCTGGTGCCTATCTCAGCCGACTCTGGGCAAAGATAGTGTACACCCTGGACTTTTTGCCAATCCATTGCAGGGCCAACACACACAACTATTCACACTCACACCTAAGGGGCAATTTGCTAATGGACTGTAGGAGAAACCCACCCAAGCATAGGGAGAACATGCAAACTCCACACAGAAATGTCCTCGCTGAGCCCAGGACCTTCTTGCTGTGAGGCAAACATGCTAACTTCTATACCACCAGGCCTCCCTTCAACACCATTATGTAACTCTGAGTGCACTCAGCTACCAAGTCAAATGCTATAATGTTTTAATAGAAAGTAAACCAGTTCACAAAACACAGAACCTTATTATTTTGTACATAATAAGACATTATAAGGTTCAGTCAGTTCGTTTCTCACTAGGAAATCTGTTCATCTCATTAACTAAAAGAAGTGTGAAAATCTCTGTGTGTTGTGATGTCCCAGGGGCTTTCCATCAGGACATCGTGACAGACAGAGCGAAATTGCTGACATGGAGTTTGGCGACCGAGTGTACAGCTAAGCGGTTTGCCCATCACGTGGAACATCCCACAGAGCATGATAAAAAAATATTTCAGCATATTCTGCTCCCACACTGTGGCAGTGAGGGTGTGATCGACTGTCCTCTACAGGCAGAGAAGTGTCAGGTAGAACCAGCGGGTAGCATGTTGAAAGGTTTCACCTGTGTGTAATTAACAGCAACTACTTATTTGTGTTCTTTCGTGTGCTTACAGAGAGAGGAAGGAGAGAGGATCCCAAACCTGAGAGTTGTTACACATTTCCCAACATTGGCTTTTTTAAAGATTGTTATTTTCCTGTTTTTTTTTTTTTAATTGTCTATTTTTTGTGTTTTGTGACTTGAAACTGCATAAAAAAAACTTTGGATGTTGAAATATCAGTGTAATTGCTAAAACACACACACACACACACACACACACACACACACACACACACACAAACAAACCATTAAAATGCACTAGGGGTGTAGTGGTTAGCATGTTTGCCTCACAGCAAGAAGGTCCTGGGTTCAATTATCCCCGTCCTTGTGTAGGTTTCCTCCAGGTACTCCGGTTTCCTCCCACAGTCCAAAGATGCACATTATGCTAACTGGCTGTTCTAAATTGCCACTAGGTGTGAATGTTAATGGTTGTGTGTGTTGCCTTGCGATGGTCTGGTGAGCTCTTCAGGGTGTACCCCACCTTCGCACAGTGTCGGCTGAGTTATGCACCAGCCTGGTAGGATTGAGTGGTTCGGGAAACGAGTGAGTAAGTGAGTGAAAAAAGTGCATTAGCTCACACAATACATTTACATTGTTCAACCACACAAACATGCCTTACAGACCTGTGAGCTGATGTTTGTTAAGCACATTGCATGTAGCTAATGTCAGTAATATTTCATGCTAATGTAATTTGATGTTAGCCATGATATTAGCTTTCTGCTGAGCTGGGGACTTTCAAATGGTTATGCATCATAATGCCAGCCACTACACTGGAACTGTATTCTGCCTGTTTTGAACATTTTCCGTACTTTTTATGTTTGTGTGTTTGTTTGGTTGTTTGTTTTTGGTGCGATGATGTGTTTAGCTAGAAATCCACAGCTTACAGTTACTTTCCTTTCTTGTTTGTCAGACTTCTTTGTAAACGGAATGAAGATGTTGACTCGTGGTCACGGTGGTGTAGTGATTAGCACATCCGCCTCACAGCAATAAGGTCCTGGGTTCCCAGGCTTGGCGAGGGCATTCCTGTCTGGAGTCTGCATGTTCTCCCGATGCTTGTGTGAATTTCCTCCGGGTACTCCGATTTCCTCCTACAGTCCAAAGACTTGCACCTTACAATAGATTGGTAGTTGCAAATTTCCCCTAGGTGTGAGTGTGAGTGTGAAAGGTTTTGTGTGTGTGTGTGTTAGCCCTGCAATGGCCTGCCTTCGCCCAGTGTCGACTGAGATAGGCTTCAACTTCCCTGTGACCATAGTAAGGTTTAGTGGTTCGGCAAATGAGTGAGTCAGTCAGTGAATGAGCTGTTGATTGGTTGAGGCTACCTTATAATGCCAGGTGTATGTTTGGACTTATTGAAATGATTGCAAATATTTTACCAAAATAAAGAAGGTTAATGCATTTTCTATTTACCCAAATGCCAGCTGGAACCTTGGTGCATTTCCATAGTCTGCAGTTAATGCTATTGTCAAGTGTACTGAAGCATTGTTGCTATATCACACTGCAAGTGGCTGTGCCGTTTTTGCATCTGTGTGATTCTTTCTCCCTCCCTCTCAGCTCTTTTCTTCCCCTCTCAACCACATCAGAGCTCAGAGAGCTATATCAATTAACGGCAGGGGGAAAGAGAGTTATGCCAAGTGCCAAGGGTCTTAATGAAAACATGTGTAAGTCATTACCACAAACATACACACACACACACACACACACACACACACACACACAGAGAGAGAGAGAGAGAGAGAGAGAGAGAGAGAAGCTAAAACAGTCAGTTCACCCAGACGTTTCATGTTGGGAACATTGAGAACATTACTCGGAGAACACAATCTGGAAAACAATATTTCGTAGTCTCTTAATACTTTGTGACTGTCTCCTCTATGATTCAAAGCCTTCACCCAAGTGTTCTTCGAGCCAAGACTCTCTCCCAGTCAGCCCCATATCTCCATTGAATAAGGGGACAAGACCTTATCCCAACCTTCTATGCTATAAGACTATTACTCCTGAATGTCTGGGTTTATCCTATAATAACTACATGAGACCGCAGTGGGCAGGGTGTTTACTATCCTTGTGGTTATTAAAAGAAATCTTGTGTGGTATATGATATTAATTTTTCATATCTCAGACATTATGCAGAACCCATTTCAGGCCAGACATATACTGCCAATCAATTAAGAGTATGAATAAATATCAGTTCTCACGACAACTGGGGATTGTTTCCTTGCCGGTAACACACAGATTGTGGGAAGTGATGCTGTCCGCTTTGAAGAGGTACTACACAATTAAATGTGTTCTTGCTGCTGTAAACTAAATGATATATTGTATATGAATTTGGTGTGATGAAACACATCAATGCTACTGACAAAATTAACCAAACCCCACCCCTTTCTTAAAATAGCTTGAAAATGGCTTAAAATGCCATCCATACAGTCAACAGTTTGGTACTTCTCTCACTTATCACTCACTAATTTGCTGAGCTGTTTAATCCTACTATTAGGGTTGCAGGGAGGCTGGCGCCTATCTCAGGCGTCACTGGGCGAAGGCGAGATACACCCTGAAAATGGCTTGCAACAACTGATCACACACAACCATTCACACCTAAGTTATCAATTAAGTCTAATGTGTAGATCTTTGGACTGTGGGAGGAAATCGGCATACCCGGTGGCAACCCACGCAAGCATGGGAGAACATGCAAACTCCACATAGAAACACCCAAACCTGGGACTCGAACCCAGGACCTTCTTGCTTCGAGGCAGACGCACTAACCACTACACCTCCATGTGCGTCTACGCCCCTGGTACTTTCATAAAAAATAAAAGGGAATGTGAGCGCTGTCTAATCAGAGTCCACTTGACCCAGACCGGGCCTTTACATGGAATTCTGGGAAGCAGCTCTCATTTTGAAATCTATGCTGAGTTTACCCCTCTGACCGTTCCTTTTAAAAGTGACAGTAAAAGTACATCGACAGTTTCAAACCTTCATTATTCACAGCTACCTACTTTTTAAATTCCATTAAAATACAGTACTTACTGCCTCTTCAAGATTTCTTTATGTAGTTATATAAATATAAGTCCATATTTCATTGATTTGGTTGCTTTTCTCGATGTTGTGCAATCAAAGACTAGCCCTGTTTAATACTACACATCACACCACGTATCATTCTGCGCCATGCTTACTCCATGATTGTTTTGAGTCCTGGAGGGGCAGCGAACAGGACAGTTAATGAGATATGTGTTCGTTTTGCAGACTGTGATTGATGATTGTGATAGGAGCCCCACACTCACTCACTCACTAAATTGCTATAAGGGTTGCAGGGAGGTTGGTGCCTATCTCAACCGACACGTGGCAAGGGTGTAGTACACCCTGAACAGCTCTCCAGTCCACTACAGGACAACATTCTGTACACACAATTATTCACACTCACACATGGGGCAACTCTGAACAGCCAATTAGTCCAATGTGCATGTCTTTGGACTGTAGGAGGAAACCGGAGCACTCAGATGAAGCCCATGCAAACACTAGGAGAACATGTAAACTCCACACAGAAAAGCTCGGGCCCAGAACTCGACCCCTGGACCTTCTTCCTGTGAAGGCAGGCATGTGAGGTGCTACATTGCTGAACATGAATTACATATTAAAGGTGCTATATGAAAGAATGTATAGGATTTTTTTATTTAGCTAGATTTATAAACCGAATGTTATAAATAACATTTTTAATATTATGTCAAGGGTGGCACGGTGTCGTAGTGGTTAACACTTCCACCTCACAGGTCTGCAGCTCAGCTTCCTCCCACAGACCAAAGACATGAACATTAGGCTAATTGGCTATTTCCAAATTGCCCCTAGGTGTGAATGTGCGTGTAATTAGTTATGCGCGCGTGTGTGTGTGTGTGTGTGTGTGAGTGTGTGTGTGTGTGTGTGTGTGTGTCAGTGTGTGAATTGGCCCCATGAGCTGTTTGGGATGTGCCCTGCCTTTGCCGGGAGCTGGCTGGGATGGGCTCCAGCCTCACTGAGACCCTGATTATGAATAAAACCATTCTGAAAATGACATGACACATCATGTTATATCAAAGATGTCTATATATATTTATTGTGTTTCAGAGAAATGTAATGATATTAGCATGCTAACCATCTTGGCCTTAGGCAGGATGGGCCATCCATCTCCTAATACAACTTTGTACCTCAAAAAGCAATAATGAGAAAATTGTAGCAGACAGTCTGCTCTTAAATGATAAAAGGAGAAGAGGCTATGCATGTGACATCATTGTAGGCTGAAGTCCCAGTGGTTATATACACCGAGTGGCAGAACGACTAATATTAATGAGTGGCAAAGTTATCATTCGGTTCGCAAAACAGCTTACGTTTAAAATTCGAAAATGCTGTTGAGTGACCTATATTAAAAAAAAAGAAAGAAATAAAAGAGACACTGTTGGAAGATGGGTAGGAACGATAAACAACAGCTAATGACTGGACCCTGACACAGTCCCTCAAATCTGAAAATCCTGAAAATATGGGTGAACACCCAAAATTTTTGGTCATATACTGCCCTCTATTTGTTTGGAGTGTGGGAGTGTGAATTCAACAGGTGGCCAATCCTTAAACATAGCACCATCCCGTGTCAGGGTTTTGGACAAGAAGCATGCATTCTGCATTTATTCATGATAAGTAAACATATAGTACATATTATTCTGCATTTATTCATGATACGTATAACATATAGAATAAAACCACTGCATACATTTGCAGGTGTTTACAATGTTGTTATAGATATTTTTCAGCTCAAACAATATCCATCTGTTTGGGATGGGTTGGATTGCTCTGCTCTCAAAACACATATTATTCCATCCTTAGTGTTCATTTATTGGTGGAACATTTTGGTGAATGCACAATAAATATAATCAGTGCTCTGCGCTTTCTTGAGGCTCAGCATGAAACTATGGCTTGGGCACCATTTACTTCCATTTCAATTATTCCTGCTTTCTCACTTATGCTTTAGCTTTTATTTTTTTATTATTTTTTTTTTTGCTCACAAATAATCACACACTCATGGGCGCACACGCTGTCCAAACACCCCCCCCTCCAAAAAAAAAAAAAAAATCCCCAAAGGCGTTTAGTGTGCCAGAATGAGGACCGCTGAGTATCTCGGCCCAGACAGACTCCACATGGTTTCACTACTCAGATTGAAACCATGCAGGTGAACTGCCTGGAAAATCACTACACACACTACTGAGTGCACACTTCACTTTAAACACACACATTATACATGGCACAAAAAGCAAGAGGCTGGTGGAGGGGAGCTGGACTATAGTTTGAATGTCATGAACACATAATGTATGCTAATTAAAATTTGCTGCTTGTCATTTACAGCTGCACATATCTGTGACAGCCTGGGAAAACTCATTCGATATTCACTGGGGTTTGAATTCTATCAGGCAGGAACGACAACAAATCTGCCAACACTGGCTTCTTCTTCCTATTTCATATGACATCATAACATTAAAGGCTAATTTACTCCAGAACTGTTTATAAGCTGTTTTTCAGTCATGTGTCTGATGTCCATCTTTTGTTACAAAATAAATTTATTCGGAGCAGCGGTTTAGACTAGTAATCCTTAGCCCTGGGTTTACACTGGGACACAGTGTCCGCGATTCAAAAAAGCGTGGAGCTCCACGATTTATGAGCATGTTGGAGCACGATTTGTGTATAAAACAAGAGGCAGCTCACATCCAAGAGAAGAAAATTGAAGGGATTGTATTGCCAAGTTCATCAAGATCCCCTAGGATGGCACATTAAGGTCTATTATGCTCTGTTAAGGTTCACTACAAATTGGTGTCAAATCATAATACATTGTAATAATTTTTTGACTGTCAAAGATTATCACGAATTTACCAAGTTCTGTCAAGGTCATCACAGTTCGGTCCTATGACATCCCACGCTCATCACGATTCTCTCCAATCTTGGAAATCGCAGAGATCATGCACCAGTGTAAACCCAGGGTTAAACAAAAAGCAAGTCTGTTTTTTGCTGTTACACATTAACATATGTATTTTTTCATTAGCAGGTGGTTTTTACTTACAATTTCAAAGTTGGAATCTACTAAGATATGTTTGAAAAGGCAGCTGTTTCACTTTCACGAATGAAATTATGAGAATAGGATGTGAATCCCCCAGTTCATATAAGGCAAGATAAATGTAAAAATAACAGTATACACATATTAAACCAACAAATCAGATATAAACTAGTGACCTTCATTCATGTATTTATTTTCTGAACAGCCTAATCCTAATTAGGGTTGCGGGGAGGCTGGCGCCTATCTCAACCGACTCTGGGCGAGGGCAGAGTACACCCTGGACAGCTCGCCCTGAACAGCTCGCTTATAAAATACAAGCTTCCATTTACATACATCATACAAACACCAGCCCATCCACATGAATGGTATAACCCGCAGTCATTCATATGCAAATTACTTTTGTATTTACCGTCAAATACATGTGAATCATGCGCGACTTGTCTGCCCTCCCACCGTCCCATCATGCATGGATATATATATATATATATATTGAGATAACAATAGGGCATTTTAATGTCAGAAACATGTATGATGTATGCAAGCTTTGATTAAGTTTGGGTATAATTTCCCTTTAAGTGTTCATTATATCTGTAAAATTGCGATGGGAGTGTTTTTTGATGCTACAGTTTTTTGCCTAAGTGTAACAAAACAGACACACAGACACACAAGAGCTAATGTTTCCTGTGTCCTCTTCGGATGTGTCCACAACCATACCAATGTGTAATAATCTGACAGGTTGAACATTGACCTTACGCTTAACGTTACAGTGCTTAGCAAGTTAGCGGTCACATTAAACGGCATGTTAATTGGGTTTGCTTCTGCTGCAATATGGATTGCAGAACGATAAAGGGCATAATAGACCTATCCATCCATCCATCCATCCATCACATATCTATAAGGCTTATCTGCCTGGGTCTCAGGGGACACACAAGGCAATCCCAGCTTACTTCATGTGAGAACCCTGAACTGGTCACCAATCCATTGCAGGGCTAACACAAACATAAACAACCATTCACACTCACATTCACACCTATGACCTCATGTGTATGTCTTTGGACTGTCAGAGGAAACCGGAGTACTTGGAGGAAACCCATGTAAGTACGGGCAGAATGTACAAACTCCAGATAGAATGGCCGTCAGGTTTAAACCCAGTGGTGACCCATGTGAAGTGATTTAAATGTAATTTTTCCTATTTACTTTTAGGGGTGAGTCACTCAAACACTCACTCATTTGCCAAACCGCTTGCTACTACTAGGGTCGCAGGGAGGCTGGAGCCTATCTCAGCCTACATTGATGATGGGGTACATCCTATACAGTTCGCCTGACCATCGGAGGGCTAACGCACGCACACACACCCATTCACACCATTAGGCCAATTACCTTAATGTACATGTCTGTGACTGTGGGAGGAAACCGGAGTATGCTGAGGAAAACCATGCAAGCACAGGGAGAACATGCAAACTTCACACAGAAACACCCAAGGACTCCCCGGACTCAAACCCAGGACCTCCTTGTTGTGTGGCAGACGTGCTATATACTACACCATGGTGCTGTCTAGGTTGAGATGCTGTATCTGCAAAACAAAACATAATTTAGTTTAGGAGAGTCTGCAGGTCAGAACTTCGTAATACACTGTTGAAAATGTTATAATTGTCTTGTCACACTGACTAAACACTGACTACGAGGCAACTCTTAAAGCAACTTTTGCTTATAATACAGCACTCAGTGTGTATAAGTAATTAAATTTATGATTTTATTTTCCTGTTGCTTTTTAGAAAAAGGATTAAGATCTGAGTGTGATTTTACAACTTTTGTATCCGTTTGCACATTAAAACAACCCTGAAATGAAGTGTGTGAATATTTTACAGCATTGCGGCCATGTTTTTAATGCTAGACTGACGTTTATTGAAATATTGAATTTTTTCTTTTTAGATTTAATTAATAATGAATGGAATATATGCTCTGGTCTCTGCTTTAATACGCAGGATTCTCCTTAAGTAAAAAATAAATAAATAAAATTAGTCAATGAAGCCTCACAGTAAGAAGGTGCCGGGTTCAAGTCCTGGGCTCGGTGAGGACGTTTCTGTGTGGGGTTTACATGTTCTCCCTGTGCTTGCATGGGTTTCCTCTAGGTACTCCGAATTCCTCTCACAGTCTAAAACATGCACACTAGGCTAATTGGTTGTTTCAGATTGCCCCTAGGTGTAAGTGTGGATGAGGTGTGTGTCTGAAGGCTCTGCGATGGTCTGGTGAACTGTTCAGGGTGCACCCTGCATTTGCCAGCCTTCCCATAATCACTAGTAGGGTTAAGCGGTTCTGCAAATGATGATGAAAAGTCATCACTGACTTTGATGTCTTTAAAAAATACAACTCATCAATAAGAGAATATATTTGGAGCACTGCTAGTCATTTGTCGCTCTTGACACATCCACAGGTTTTTTGTTTACTGCTTACAGTTGGTACGTTATATATAGGCTTATGTGCATCCAGAGTTAAATCAGAAGAAACTCACAGTGCAAAACAAAGCACCCATTGTTTGGCCGTTCTCCCTTCTCTACGTGTGTGCCTCTTCTTCTTTTCCTCTGTTGCATTTCTCTGTCTCTGGGAGTCTGTTTGATTGCACAAACAGTGGAATCCTTGGTCATGTGCATGCGTATGTGTGTGTGTGTATGTGTGTGTGTGTGTGTGTGCGCGTGTGTGTGTATGTGTGTGTGCATGTGTGTTTGTCTGGAGTCCTTGCACAAGCCTGCGTAGACTCCCCGGAGCCAGCCACCAAGAGCCGATTATAGTGGTGGTGGAGAGGGCGGTGAGATGTCTTCCGACCCATAAATCATGTCCTAGAGCAGTGTGTCTCTTTCTCCCTGCCCACCTCCACTGCACTCTTCCCTCTTCCCTCTTCCCTTTCTCCTTCTCTCCTTTCTCAGTTGGTCCCTCTTTATGACCTCTTCAATTCATTCACTTGCATGTTGATTGATATGAAACCCAGCGTCTTTTTTAGGCTGGTTATTAATGCCTACTAATGTATAATATAAAATTTTCAACTGTTTTATCCATCCATCCATCTATCCATCCATTCTATACCCCTTATCCATCAGGTTTGAGGGGGACACTGGTGTCAATTCCACCTGACTACAGATGAGAGACATAGATGACAATAAATCAAAGTACCAACACACTCACAACCATACAATCATACCTAGGGGCAATTGAGAATATCCATTTAGTCTAATGTGCATGTCTTTGGACTGTGCAAGGAAACCAGAGTACCCAGGGGAAACCGATGCAATCACAGGGAGAACATTCATTCATTCATTCATTTTCTAAGCCGCGGGGAGGCTGGTGGCCATCTCAGCCATTTCTGGGTGGAGGTGTGGTACACCCTGGACAGCATGCCAGGCCATCACAGGGCCAGCACACACACACAACCATTCACACTCACTCTCACACATAGGGGCGATCTGGAGCAGCCAGTTAGCCTACTGTGCATGTTTTTGGACAGTGGGAGGTAACTGGAGTACCCGGAGGAAGCCCATGCAAACACGGGGGAGAACATGCAAACTCCACACAGAAATGCCCGAGCCCGGGAATCAAACCCAGGAACTTCTCGCTGTGAGGCAGACATGCTAACCACTGCGCCACCGTGCCGCCATAGGGAGACCATGCACAT
>JAQMYF010000022.1:34779231-34793501 GCA_030014195.1 Neosilurus mollespiculum | reverse complement strand
ATTCACCCCCAAAGGCTGCAACTCCACTAAGCAAGAGGCACCACACCATGAAGACCAAGGACCTCTCCAAACAAGTCAGGAACAAAGATGGTGAGAAGTACAAGTCAGTATTGACTTTTTAAAAAAAAAAAAAAAAAATCCAAATCTTTGATGATCCCACGGAACACTACCAAATCCATAGTCTTCAAATGGAAAGAATATTGTACCACAACAAACCTGTTAAAGGTAACCCTGAAGGAGCTGCAGAGTTCCACACCGAGACTGGTGTATCTCTGCTTGGGACCACAATAAGCCATACACTCCATGGAGCTGCACTTTATGGAAGAGTTGCCAGAAAAAAGGCATTACTTACTGTTAAAAATAAGACGACACGTTTTGAGTTTGCCCAAAGGCATGTGAGCGACTCCCCAAATGTATGGAGGAAGGTGCTCTAATCAGATGAGACTAAAATTGAACTTTTCAGCCACCAAGGAAAACGCTGTGTCTGGC
Organism: Neosilurus mollespiculum; assembly: GCA_030014195.1. Lineage (NCBI taxonomy): Eukaryota > Metazoa > Chordata > Actinopteri > Siluriformes > Plotosidae > Neosilurus > Neosilurus mollespiculum. The sequence continues at coordinate 34,793,012 of JAQMYF010000022.1, read as the reverse complement.
GCAAACCCAGCACATCCCATCGCCCCAAGAGCACCATCCCCTCAGTTAAACATGGTGGTGGCAGCATCATGCTATGGGGATGTTTTTCAGCAGCAGGGACTGGGAAACTGATCCGAGTCGAGGGAAGGATGGATGGTGCTAAATACAGGGATATTCCTGAGAAAAAATTGTTTCAGTCTGCCTGTGATTTGAGACTGGGATGGAGGTTCACCTTCCAGCAGAACAATGGCCCGAAGCATACTGCTAAAGCAACACTCGAGTGGTTTAAGAGGAAACATTTAAATGTGTTGGAATGACCTAGTCAAAGCCCAGACCTCAATCCAATTGAGAATCTGTGGTCAGACATGAAGATTGCTGTTCACAAGTGGAAATCATCCAACATGAAGGAGCTGGAGCAGTTTTGCCTTGAGGAATGGACAAAAATCCCAGTGGCAAGATGTGGCAAACGCATAGAGACTTATCCAAAGCGACTTTCAACTGTAATTGCCGCCAAAGGTGGCTCTACAAAGTACTGACTTTAGGGGGGGTGAATAGTCATGCACACTGAAGTTTTTTGTTATTTTGTCTATACAGAACCTCCCCAGAAGAGATGTTGCCCAAGTTCCTCATCTCCCAAATTTTGGAATTTGAATAAAGATCTCACTGCACTCTCATCACACACTTTGACTGCAGAAAGTATAACGCCCGGAGAAGAAAAACTTCGACTTCTGCATTTAACCCATTTAAAGTGAGCACACACACAACCACACACACACACACACACACACACACACACACATATAAACAGTGAGCACACAATCTCGGAGATGTGGGCTGCCACATATTGTGGCGCCTGGAGAGCAGTTGGGGGTTAGGTGCCTTGCTTACTCCAGGCATGAACAACTGCTATAACATATAGTATCAGTCAAAAGTCTGGACACACCCACTCATTCTAACTGAAGTAGAAGGTGTGTCCAAACTTTATAGATATTGTAATAAAAATCAACTGTCCCCACAAAATCAAGAATCTCAGACATTCTAAATCATGTGAGACATTTTCTCTATCCATCTCTCTCCACATTCACACATGGAGTATTGTAAAATCAATCAATGTCAGATTACCCCCCCACACACTCACATCATGGTGTATATGATCATAGTGCAAGCTGAGACTCCAGCGTGCCAAGATATAACAGCTTAAATTCAGAAAGAGCCTGAATGTGAATATACGCACAACACACTTGAGGGCACTGTGAGACATTGGCATCTTTAAATATAGCATATATTAAAAAAGTAGCATTTATGGCTTGATACTTTTGATATATTATTTGTACTTTTACTTAAAGCAATGGTGACAAATTTTAAATAAGGAAATACATCCCATAATTATTTACTCAACATATTTGAACAAACAAACAATAACAAGCAGGCAACAGACAACTGACACATAAAACTAAGATTTTGTAATTATTTTTATAAGTTACTCACTGACTCATTTATTGAATCACTTAACCCTCTATTAGTGTCGCGGGGAGGCTGGATTCTATCTCAGCCGACACTGGGCGAAGGCAGGGTACACCCTGAACAGCTCACCAGACCATTGCAGGGCTAATGCACATACAGCCATTCATATACACACTTAGGGGAAATTTAGAACAGTCAGTTAGCCCAATGTGCATGTCTTTGAACTGTGGAAGGAAACCAGAGTACCCAGAGGAAACCCACACAAGCATGGGGAGAACATGCAAAAGCCACACACATAGACCTTTGCAGAGCCCAGGACTTAAATACATGTTACATGAACAATAACTAAAAAGTAAATACACTCTTACAATGATCACACCTTCAAATCCATAAAATCAGAAACAGATATTTCAGGTTAGGTCCCATAGTTTAAACCTCCTGCAGGTGGAACCAGATTTAGTAAAAACCGGGCATTGATGATCTAGTGACTATAACAGTCAAACCAATAGACACATTCCTCCATGTTCTTTAAGAAGTTCATCAAATTGTTAGTAGGAATGCTAACAACAACTACCTTATCTCCCCTCCAGCCAATCAGCAACTGGGTAATTAATATATCGTTACCTCATTGCACATCCATACTTTTTTCACCCGGTCAGAACCGGGTACTGGTCAACACTGTAGTGTCTTCATTTGTGTCAGCTGTCCTTTCTCGTTTGTGCTGTCTTGCAATGTGTGCATGTGCTGTATACATAACCTTTTGTGTTGTTCTATATATTTTTTGTATTCTTGTTTTGATTTGATCCTGGAGAAACGTTGTTTCATTTTAACGACATATGGTACCAACTGTATACAGATGAAACAACAATAAAAAGTCACTTGACTTGATTTAAATGGAACAGGGTGTGTTTTTTTGGGTGCTGTGCAAGAGTACAAACACCCCTTGTTGCTGATTGGCTGGAAAAGTTTTGTGTGGCTCACTCTGAGTAACACTGTTTTTTTCCCCCAATCTACAGAGCCAAGGCTTTGTATGAACATTCGGTTTGTTTTCAGCATGCACACAAAATGGACAGCTAGCAGGCACTGAGGAGATATTTCCTGAATCTGACCTAAACAAACAAATAAATAGATAAATAAACAAGATGACTGCACATTTGTGGCTTAGTGGTTAAGGCAATGAGTTACTGATTCAAAGGTCAGGGGTTCAATCCCCCGTACCACTGCTGTTGGGCCCTTGAGCAAGGCCCTTAACCATTATTCCTCAGTTGTATAAAAATAATTATTGTAAGTAGCTCTGGATAAGGGCGGCTGCCAACTGTTGTAAATGCAAAGTATAATTACTCTGTACATGTGGCATCACTGACTGGGGTATTTGTAGCTTTACAGGTCATGAAAAAGAATTTTCTTGACAGTTTAGTGTTGATAAAATAAAAGTAGACTTAAAATATACATGAAACTTCATTCAGTAGTTTCTGTAGATCATGTTTTAAAGAAGATCCTCCCCCAAACGGTGGCTGTCATTGTCTATATTCACCTGGAGGTGATTTCTGAAGGCTGCCATGGTTTGACGGGTCATGTCAGGTGTAACAGCGGCAGCCTCCTGAGTTTGGGGTTGCTGAGTATACACTCGGGAGTTAAGGTAGCCCCACAGGGAAAAAAAATCACAAGGGAGGAGGTCAGGGAAATGGGTCGGCCACCCAACATTGTCACTCGATGAGATCACCAAATCCAGAAATATTTCCCTCAGCACTTCCAATGATCGAGCTGTCTGTGCTGTAGCTCCATCTTACTGAAACCACACATCTGTTACGTTGGCACCAAGGAATAACAGACCCAAAAGCAGGACAGACACGACAGGGTAGATTTCCACAGGGATCCTTTAATTTTTGAATTCAAAGACAACGTAGAACATAAGCCGTACCATGAATGGCTGGCTAGATCGCGGTGTGAACTGTGAGATAGACTTGCTCTCTATGACAGCACAAGACGATCTGGCAACGGGACGGAGGAAACGCGGGGCTTTTATCCACGGGCAGCGATGGGGAACAGGGGGAGTTAATCAGGACGGAGCAGACAATCACCGCACGCACCGGGGGGAAGTCGGGTGAGCTGGAGAGAGAAGAGAGCCAGAACAGATCACAAGACAGGCAAAAACCCTAACACTTCTGACGGGATATCACAACATCGAGTTCTTCAAGCTCAAGGTGTTCGAGTCAGGGTGGGGCTACCAACAGACCTTAACATCGCCTCTCCTGTCTCATTACGTTTCATGTGTAAATAAGAATTTGATTATCTTTTTATAATTTTTTTAATTTACCTTTGAAATGTGGGAGGATCTTTGGGTCACTCTGGTAGTTTCTTGTATGCACACCAGCCATTAATGTACAGTGGGACAAAATTTACCAAACTGGTCCCTCATACTTCATCCCAAATAAAGGTTAATTAATATCCCTTTGCATGGGCCTCCCTTCGGCCTTAGGCTGGGGTAGTCTACCCATTGGCCCCTCTGATGGTGGGCCCACTTGTATGCCAAGATATGCAATTTGATTTGATTTATAGAAGGCTTTTATTAAATCATAGGCAACACTCCTCCTGGTGCTTGAGACTGATGAAATAAATCAGTACTGATATGAGATGAGATGAAATAAATGAGTACACAGTTCTAAAAAGAAATGGCACACAGGGCGAAGAGTATTTCGTATGTTCAGTTTGAGTATATTGTGAGTAACAGTCTTGCGTCACTCTTTGCTGGTACTGCTCTTGGATTCATCTTGGACTTGGTGAAGGTGGTCTTGACTCCAGCAGTACTGTGTGTACATCCACAGCAGAAGGAGGCAGGTCTCAAAAGCAGAACACTCCAGGAGGACTACAGCAGGAAATGAGCATCAAGATAAATCAGGAAGGTCCAGAGGGGAAGTGAGGAGCAACAGCAGAAGTGTGTCATGATCTGGCATCAAAATCACACTGGGCAGCAGAAGGAAGTGCAATTACAGCTTCGCACACACACACACACACACACACACACACACACACACACACACACACACACACACACACACACACAGAGAGAGAGAGAGAGAGAGAGAGAGAGAGAGACTTTGGCAGATAGCAAGCAGGGACCTTGACAGTTCTAGCTATTACAGCTATGTCTATGAATCCCTAGATCTATACTATTACCTAAAACTATTTCACAAAATAGCCAATAAACAAAAGATAGCAGCATGCATGCTGGTACGTAGTTAGGTTTTGACTTATTTGGGGCATACACGCATTATAAATTTATTTAAAACCCTTTAAAAATTTGTTGATTAAAGTTTTTCTTGTCTGTCAGTTTACATCATCCAAAACAGTGACCATATTGTGCTCAGATTAAATAAAATGTATGAATTTTACTTAATCTGCGCGCGCACACACACACACACACACACACAGACACACACACACACACACACACTGCTAGTACGCTCAGTCGAACCTCAGCAAAAATAGCACTAATATATTTTTAGCATTGGAGCATACAGTGCTGAGTACAAGCTGACAACCGTCATTTGTTCCAAAACTGGCTGAAACCTGCCTGAGACCTTATTGGCTGACGCTCCTCATTAGAATATTGTGTTAATGTCATGTTATGTTAAAAGTTCAACAGTTTTAACATAGGCGACCTTCCAGGTAATTTACTTGCGACTCCATTGGAGAGAATAGCAACGCTGTGTCTTTTCCGATGATGTCTGACATTGTTCGAGACACTTGTAGAAGATCCACTCACATTTTAAGAGCTGGTCATTGCAAAACACTGATGTTGCTTCTTTTACCGTTTCTATGTTGATTTGGAAGGATGAACGGCTCATTATCTTGCTGAAAGCCCCAATTATGGTGAAGTCTGAACCTCCTATCAGAGGCAATCAGGTTTTGGACTGAAATATCGTGGTGCGGAGCAGGGTAAGGAAAATGTAACAGTGAAAGTTAACTGAAGTCTTCAAAAATAAAAAATGTAACTACAAATAACACATGAACTATATAAAATAGAATTAAAGGTAAAATCATGCAGGTTAAAAACTGAATGGTTTTGTGTGTTGACCCTGCGAGCCTTTACCCAGAGTCAGCTGTGATAGGCACCAGCCTCCCTGCAACCATGGTAGGTATAGGCTTCATTGAGGGTATAGGCTTCAATCCTATAATAAACTTGTCGAACTTGGGATATCGTCAAACTTCACAAGACTCAGTGGTTCTTCACAAAAGCACCTGAAACACCAGTCATAAATCATTAAGTAAAGTTTTATAATAAGTGAGTAATAATTAATTCATTCATTTTCTGAATCACTTCATCCTACTAGGGTAAAAAAAATAATAATAATAAAAAGGGGCAGTGGTGGTGGCGTGGTGGTAGGGTGCTGGATTGCTGATCCCAAGGTCGGGGGATCAAGCCCCACTGCCACCGGTTTGTCACTGCTATCCCCGCAGTGCAGCTAACTGGGTTATCAAAGGCCAGCCATGTCTCTCACTGTCTGTGGTGAGAGGCATGCAAAAGAACCATCGCTGACTTTCGTAAACAGTAGGCTGCATAGCCGTCAGCGTGTTTCTGTCCTGCGATGGCCTGACGAGCTGTCCAGGGTGTACTCTGCCCTTGCCCGAAGTTGGCTGAGATGGGCACCAGCCTCCCCGCGACCCTAATTAGAATTTAGTGGTTCAATAAATAATAATAAAAGACTTTTTTGTTTGTGAAACATCTATTACATGACTTGCACATGACTTGGTAATTGAAGGCGGGGATTTTTTAACATGTGTGCAAAATCATATTTATTCCCCAGTGAAACTGCATTTGGTTAAAAGGAACTGCAATCACCAATGAGAATATTTTTGTTAAAGTAACGCTCGATAGCTTCTCATATTGTTTGGTCAGATTTGATTTATTGCGTTTATTTTATACGATCATATTTTCATAAAGTTGCCAAAATTTCTGGAAGGCAACAGTCAGCCTGCCTGAAGTCATTTTAATTGCTAGCTTGCTAGCTTATTCTGCTTACCTCACCGAGCGAATATTATGCTTTGATCAAGATATTGGTGATGTGCCATACTGAAACGGAGCCTAACACATTCAGTTTGGAAATGGTCTAAATAGCAGCTGTGAAATGAATCTGCCATGCACATGTGTCGGGGAAGGACTTTAGACGAGGCAGGGGACGGAGCTGTGATCTTTAAAAGCTAAAATAAAACAAGAAATTTATCCAGCAAAGAACAAAAGTCACTCATTTAAACAGTGATTATTTCAGAATGGATGGAGGAGTAATCAGACAAATGAGGGGTGATGATAGAGACTCCTGTTCATCAAATGGCTGATTTTTACCTCAGGAATTGATAAACAAAGAACCAAAGAGAATTATACTTATGATTAAACTGATTGTTTACTGTTGTAGATTTTGAATCTTTAAAAATGTTGTTTTAGTATAAATAGATTTAATTTGGGAATTCGTTCATTTATTCATTCGCTGAACCGCTTAATCTTTCTAGGGCCGCCAGGAGGCAAAGGTGTGGTACACCTGGAACAGCTCGCCAGTCCATGACATGGCAACACACACAACCATTCACATTCACACTCGCTCCTACAGACAATCCGGAACAGCCAGTTACCATAATATGCATGTCTTTGAACTGTGGGAGGAAACTGGAGTACCCACGCAAGCACAGAGAGTGCGAACTCCACACAGAAACGCCCTTGCCAAGCCCGGGACTCGAACCCAGGACCGTTTTGCTATGAGGCGAATGCCGAGGTTAGAAATGTAGCATTTTAGCAGGACATCATCATGATATACTCAGTTTTGTCTAGATCATTCCAAATAAGGGTTCAAAAACATGTTTAATAAGTAAATACAATGAACTGTAATCATTTATTAAGGTTACTTCCTATAAAATGAAAGATATGTTGGACTGCCTTAAGATTCGGTTACAGGACATATTCGCCATGCCATTGTTATGAGATATTATATTGATGGGAGAGTTGAATCACTCTGTAAAGCCTTCTCCAGCAAGAGCAGGACTCTGTGGTGCCGTTCCACATGTGAAAATGATTCCTCATGCTCCCTGAAGCATTCTTTCACTATTTGAGCCCCAATTTTATATCCGTGCCATTAAGGAAGAGAAAGGCTATTGATGGGCTAATCTGGTCATTCAGTACATTCAGGTCATCAGCTGACTTCATTTTATTGCCACATAATGCTGCTGAACCACATTGTGACCAGTTGAAAGCAACCCTGGATTATAAAACTGCCTCAAGAGGCTTGTACAGTGGCCACACTGCATGATGGGTACATTGCTTCATGCACTTCCCTTCTTACCTTGACACCTCAGATCACATGACCTTCTTCTGTTGCTCCAGCAACCTGAAAATTGAAGCCTTTTTTCCTTGACTGTTCTCACTAACAGGTGGTCTTTAATGGCTGTTTAGTCCCAATCCTATGAGTTTTGCATCAGAATGCTTTATCCTGCTAGGGTCGTGGGGAGGCTGGAACCTATTTCTGCTGACTCTGGGTGAAGGCCAGGTACACCCTGAACAACTCGCCAACCCATCACAGGGCAACACACACACAGCCATTCACACTCACATTCACACCTAGGGGCAATTTGGAACAGCTAATGAGTCTAATGTGCATGTCTTTGGACAGTGGGAGGAAACCGGGGCAACCAAAGGAAAATAAAAATAACCTTTAAGGAAATGTTTTATGATTCAACATCACCAAGCAGTTACATGATCTCCTATCGAGGCACTTCAAGATTCCTTCCTGACTAATTCCAACTGCAGTCATTTCAGCATCTGCAGGCCGAAAATATTGACCCTCCTGAAATCCAGTAATGTCCTTTACATGACCACAGGATATGTCTTCCAACAGAAATGTGGGAGAAGCTACTCACTGCATCAATTTGGTTTAAAAGAACTATTTCCCTGGAATGGGAGCTGGGTAGCATTGTGGCTCATTGGTTAGCACTGTTGTCTGACAGCAAGATGAGTCTCCCTTTAAATCCCATGGCCTCCCCATGAAACTAATAGGATTAAGCGGTTCGGCAAATGAATGAGTGATGAGGGTTTGTATATCTTGTTTTACTCCGGTTTCCTCCGACAGTCCAAAAACATGCACAGCAGGCTATTTGGCTATTCCAAACCGCCCCTAGTTGCGGGTGTGAATGGCTGTGTGTGTTGGCTCTGCGATGGCCAGGCGAGCTGTCCAGGGTGTACCCCTCCCTCGCCCAGAGTTGGCTGAGATAGGCCCTGCCACCCTAATAAGGATTAAGCAGCTTAGAAAATGAATGAATGAATTTCTTTACAGAGTTAATAGTCTGTGATAGATCCTTACTGCACAGTCTTTCCCTCCAAACTTCTCTGATTATATGCTAGTTCAGTTTTCTCACTTTGAATTTTATAACATTCCCTTTCCTCTCTTTAATTCAGAAGACTTGCAGCTTGAAGTTCATAGTAAGGTTACTTTTGCGGCAGTATGAAGAGAATTAATACTCCAATCATTGAACAACAGTGACCCCTAGTGGTGTGTTTCTCATCTGCTCTCTAGTTGAGTACAGATGCACCCATCTATCCATCTATCTATCCATCTATCCATCCATCCATCCATCCATTCATCCATCCATCCATCTATCTTCTAAATAACCACCGAACACAAATAAATAAATAGCTGAACTTAGGGTGGGATGGTGGCGTAGTGGTTAGCATATCTGCCTTACAGCAAGAAGGTCCTAGTTTCGAGTCCTGGGTTTGACAAAACCATTTACTCAGTAGAATAATATTTAAATCAATATTCTGTAACTGTATAAGGTATAGAAAATGATGTGGGATAATGTACAGCAAGCTAGTCATTACCATAAAATAACCTCTGACAGGGGCATCAGGACCCCGACACTACACACTGACCATCAAGTCAGTTGTAGTAAGTAGGCGAAGGCGAACGTACCTTTTGTTTATATTGGAGTAGGCATTTGCTTCTTGCCCACAGCATCACTTTATTAACTTCACTAACAGTGCTGCACGCAAGTTAGATCTCCTACTGTTCTGTTATTTACTATTAGCAACACTCGTCCTTCATTTCTCTAAAGGGTACACAGATTTCTGTATCTCTCTACACATAATGCTGATGACCAGATTTCTAAAATCAAAACCAGATCTTTTTCAGTTCTGTACTCAGTATATCAGCAAAATGTTGACTGCAGGTTGCATGGTGGTTTTGTGGTTAACACGTCCACCACACAGCAAGATTGTCCTGGGTTCGAGTCCCGGCTTTTTACAAAGGCTCAAATGAAGGAATCAGAAAGACTTTGTGCGTGCACAGATGAACACATTCTAACCAGTCGCACCTACAAAAATGACCACTCTGAGATTAGCCAATCCTGTGGACTGCACATAGTGCTTTCTTTGAGATGACCAATCCCATGTCACCTTACCACAATAAATGTCTATGTATATAAGCCCTAATAGTTGTGAAATGTTGGTGCTTCTCTCCCAGGATCCTGGAGGAAAGATAAACCCTGAGTGGTATCTAAAACTGATTGTAGAGGGTTCTTGTTTTTTTTGTCTAAATATTCCCTCAATCACTTATTTGCCAAACTGCTTAATCCTACTGTTAGGGTCACGGGGAGGCTGAAGCCTATCTCAGCCAACACTGGGCAAAGGCAGGGTACACCCTGAACAGCTCGGCAGACCATTGCACGGCAACACACACAACCTTTCACACTTACACTCACTCCTAGGGGCAATTTGGAACAGCAAAATTAGTCTAATGTGCATGCTTTTGGACTGTTGGAGGAAACTGGAGTACCAGGAGGAAACCCACACAAGCATGGGAGAATGTTCAAACTCCATACATAAGATGTCAGGGGATTAAAAAAGATTATCTGGAGTCGATAATGCTTGAATCAAAACAACAGACACTCAGGTTGTCCCAGTCACTTGAATCAGTGCGGCATCATCATCATCACATGTTTAAATGAAAAATAAACCACGGAAATCTCATTTTAGTTTGTTTTTCTTATGTTTCTATGTAGTATATACTAATACATTAAATGAATATAAAAACATGCCCTGCGATGGCCTGGCGAGCTATCCAGGGTGTACTCTGCCCTCGCCCAGAGTCAGCTGAGATGGGCGCCAGTCTCCCCGCGACCCTAATTAGGATTAAACAGTCCAGAAAATGAATGAATGAATGAGTGAATGAATATAAAAACACACCCTTGCAGAGTGCAGTTTATTTACGTTTCTGTGCAATATATATTAAAACTCAAAAGATGCTGTTAGCTTCACAGCACTAACGCTCACTGAGTGGGCAGAGCTGACCTGACCTGCCTCTGTCATGATTAAAACTCTGATATAAAAATCTCATTTAGGTGTGCTTTATGCTTATGTTTGTGTGTAGTATATTCTAAAGCAATGATCCGCCTCAGGCTTGGCAGATGTCACTGAACTGAAAAGTTCTCCAGCTGAATTATGGGATCCTGTCCTGTAGGCGAAAGGTAATACCTTTGCATACTAAGGAGTTAGTATGTGATGCCTATCTCCTGGTAGGTGTGTACAATTTTTAAGTCCTGTAACTCCGCTCAAATCCTAAATCTAAGTTACTTCTTGGCTTGAAAAGATGTTTTTGGTAATGTTGTCCAATTACCTGATGTTTGCTTGTTTTCCGGTCAAATGTTATTCTAATATACACGACAATTAAATAACATTCAATTAAATAAATTACATTCCTGCTAAGTTTTCATTAATCGTAAAGTAACAGGTTGGAGATGACGTCTATTTCCACCTGTTTGTATCTAATGGTTGCTGTGTATCGGGAACCTGTACAAGACGTAGACGTGTAAACTATGCCAGACCGATTATATGACGTATAATTTACGGCTAATTTAGCAGTTGTTTATTTTCTGTCTTGTTCCAATTGCCAGCCAAACCCTCTGCTGTTTTCTTCCCAAATTGCCCTTAGGTGTGAGTGTGAATTGTTGTGCATGTGTGCCATGCGATGGCGAGCTGCTCAGGGTGTACCCTGCCTTTGCCAAGGTAGGTGCCAGCCTCCCCACGGCCCTAGTAGGATTATGCAGCTCAGCAAATGAGAGCGTGGTTGAGTGGCTTCAAAATGGTGCCCCCACAACCCAAGACATATTTCGACAGAGCGTAATTCATCATGCCTTCTAGTGCAGAGTAACCAATCAGATACTAGAACTCAGTGCTGGGTAACCAATCAGATTCTTGATCCTGCCCACTGACTTTGATGAGTGATTCTGACATATTTAAATATTTCATGGTGTATCAGCAGCTATTAAATAAATAAATAATTGACATGATACATTATTAAATCAGTGCAAGCAATGTAGAAATGTACAGTTATATAAAAATACATCCAAATGATTTCAAATGTTAATTAATTATTTCTTTTTTTCAATATGTATTTACTTTTTAATTATTTCTTATTTTGGTTTTGTTTTATTTGCTTTTTAATGATTTCATTTATTATTATTATTATTATTATTATTATTATTATTATTGGTTTTGTTTCATTTGTTTTTTTATTATATCATATTTTTCACATTATAAATAAATAAGTCATGTGTTCATTTCATTTCCTTTGAAATTAATTCATTCTGTCAACAAAAACAAAATAAAACAAATTAAAAAAAATATGTATTACATAAACACAGCTCTGTACACGTGCGAGTCTCTTAACACTATTTCACAGATGCAGGGTGTTTCAATCAAGACGGATATTATGACGCAAAGCGCACCCTATTGCTGATTGGCTGTGCTGCTGTCGGTAATGTTGTTCCCCTGGCAACACGCCCCCATGAATTTCTGTACAGGAGGCGGAGCTTATGGATTAACACTGAAAGGGAGGAGTTTGTTAGGCTGTAAAGTTCAAATATCAACAATACCAGTGTTTTTTTTTAATTAGAACTTTTTCTTACTGCGGAGTAAGTGTTTAAAACGTTCTGTGGATGAAATAAAACCCTTTTTTCTGATCTACTGTACAAACACATGGTAAAGAATGGCAAATGGAAAAACAAAAAATTGGACAGGATGGAGAGCAGAGAGGGGCAGAAGGGCAAGTGACCCACTTGTAAGTAATAACAAGATAAGAGATATTCACTCACTCACTCACTCACTCACTTGCCGAACCGCTTACTCCCAATAGGGTCATGGGGAGGCTGGAGCCTATCTCAGCCGACACTAGGCGAAGGTGGGGTACACCCCGAACAGGTCGCCAGACCATCGCAGGGCAAACACACATACACCCATTCAAACTCACATCCACACCCAGGGGTAATCTGGAACAGCCAGCTAGCCTGAAGTGCACGTATTTGCATTGTGGGAGGAAACCGAAGTACGCAGAGGAAACCCACGCAAGCACAGAAGAACACGCAAACTCCACACAGAAACGTTTGATGTGAAACGAATGTGCTAACCATTATGCCACCGTGCTGCACCACCTGTTATGTCTTGATAAAATTTTATATGTTTAATATACAGTTTTGGAAACACAGAAGTAAATACCTTGACGACACAAACAATGACAATGATTAGACCACATTACAACCAAAAACTGTTTTGATGATGATGATGATGATGATGATGATTCTCATTTCCTCTTCATCAGAAAGATGAATTTGAGACGACCTTCCGCTTCCTGAGAGGAGAACTATACTTTCATGACACCCTTGCTGGCCAGGAGAGACAAGAATTAAGTTTTATTAAAGGTGAAGGTGAGGAAAGATCGTAAATTTAGGTTCATTGAGACACTTTTTATTTGTCAATCATTTTCTCCCTCGAATTTTTCTGTCTAATTAGCAGCTGTCCTGCTTAAAACGGTCCATATTTTTACTTTTATTTTTTCTATTGCGATAAATATTGTTTCTTTTTATTAATTTGCTATTTATTCTCTCACTCATTTGTCATGGGCATGATGTCCACGATCGTCACGATTTGAGAGAATCATGATGAGCATGGAGGTTGGTGGATCGAATCGTGATGATCTTGAGGGAACTTGGTGAAATCATGATGCTCTTGAGGGAACTTGGTGGAATCATGAAGATCTTGAGGGAATTTGGTGGAATCGTGATGCTCTTGAGGGAACTTGGTGGAATCGTGACGATCTTGAAGGAACTTGGTGGATTCGTAATGATCTTGAGGGAACTTGGTGGAATCGTGATGATCTTGAGGGAACTTGGTGGAATCGTGATGATCTTAAGAGAACTTGGTGGAATCGTGATGATCTTGAGAGAACTTGGTGGAATCATGACGATCTTGAGGGAACTTGGTGGATTGGTAATGATCTTGAGGGAACTTGGTGGAATCGTGA
>JAQMYF010000022.1:34757715-34770531 GCA_030014195.1 Neosilurus mollespiculum | reverse complement strand
AATTTTCATAGTCATGAAAAGAAAGGAAACTCATTGAATGAGAAGCTGTGTCCAAACTTTTGGTCTGTACTGTATATATATATATATATATATATATATATATATATAATTATATAATTATATAATTATACATTTATTCCTAATTGTATAATTAGGAATAAATGTATAATTGTTCCTTTAGCAGAAACCCAAGTCAGGTAAATGTGTCACTGTAATGTTTCGATAATTACAGTAGAATATTATGAAGTATGATTAGAGTATGGCATGTTCAGGAAATTCTACACAAATTTACCACGAATTCTGTAAATATTTACAGTGAAAAATAATCCAATGGCAATACAACCCTCTGCATGTTTTCATGTTAAACTGTCAGTATTTAACCTACAGCTTTTGATAGATAGCTATGGATATGTTTTCTCCTAGTCCAATCACATCGTTTTTAATTAAGTGACAAAATATTTCTTGTTTTGTAGAAATATGTGACATCACAGCCCCAGAGAACAGTCACTCTGGCATCCACGTCTACCCAAACCGAGCCGGAGTAAGCCTTGGAGCAACCTAGCCTAAAATAATAAGAAGTCTTTCTTAATAACAAAAATAAAGAATAAAGCAGAAGAGAAAAAAAAAAACTACCACAATGAACAGCTTCAAGAAATAAAAGATGAGAGAGAAGACGAAGAAGGGAATACCAAATTACCTTAAAATAGCGATGATAAAGAAAACATAATAACCATACTGAGCTGAACGAGAGTCCGGGACCTCTTTAATGCCAGTATTGTCATGTAAAATGATCACAGACTAAAAAATGTGGTGAAAAACATGACCCTGGCTTGTTATTCATCCGTTTAATAAAGCACTGAGAAATGTACTGGGATTGTGGATTTATTCAAAAGCAACATACAGAGCTACTGAGCAATAAACAGCACCAAGCCAGCCCGCACACATTCAATAAAGAAATAAACAAGACAAAAGGCCAAACTTATGACCGACAAGTCAGTGCCAACATTGTGCAGAACTCATGATGGGTTATCCAGACTATTACACAAGACTGCTTGTTTGACATCTCAGTTAGGGACAGTTCTGATATCAAACTCTCGCTTAATCCTATTAGCATCGCAGGGTGGCTGGAGCCGACACTGGGTGAAGGCGGGGTACACCCTAAACAGCTCATCAGTCTATCTCAGGGCCAACACAAACATACACAACCATTCATACTCACATCTGCACCTAGGGGCAATTCTGAACAGCCAATTAGCCTAATGTGTATGTCTTTGGACTGTGGGAGGAAACTGGAATACCCAGAGGAAACCCACGCAAGCATGGGAAGAACATGCAAACTCCACACAGAAACGCCCAAGCCAGGTCCTTGTAGCTGTGAGACGAACGTGCTATCCCTGCACCACCGTGCCACCCTTGATATTAAACTTAGTCCTAATTTTTGTTTTGAAAATTAACAGCTTAAAAGATAGACAGACAGACAGACAGATTCATAGATAGATAGATAATATGCTACTATTTATATATGTATCATACACAAACCCACTGAATATGAGTGAGTCCATGTTCTAAATGGCTCCAGCAAGTAAGGTGTCAGCCATTTAGCCTAACATGCATGTCTTTGGACTGTGGGAGGAAACTGGAGTACTCGGAGGAAATCCATGCAAGCATGCAAACTCCACACAGAAACCATTGCTGAGCTGAGGACTCGAACCAAGGACATACCTTCTTGCCATGAAATGGATGTGCAAACCACTACGCCACCACCCTCCCCGGTAAGGATGTATAATTAAAAAAATTTGTAGAATTACTATTATTGAATTCCACTCAAGCAGCAGTGGTGGCCCGGTGGTAGGGTGCTGGCTTACTGATCCGAAGGTTGGGGATCAAGCCCCACTATCACCAAGTTGTCACTGCTGTTTCCCCAGTGCAGCTAACTGGGTTATCAAATGCCAGCCATGTCTCTCACTGTCTGTGGTGAGAGGCATATAAAAGAACCATTGCTGTCATTCGTAAAAAGTAGGCCATTGGATTGTCGTCGGCAAGCTGTCCAGGGTTTAATCTGCCCTCACCTAGAGTCGTCTGAGATGGGCGCCAGCCTCCCCACGACCTTAATGAGGAATAAGGTTCAGAAAATCGATGAATGAATGAATGAATTCCACTCAGTCACGTTGTACATGGCCAATAGCCTAGGGTTACCTACCTAGTTTATTCTATACTAATCTGATCAATAACAAAAAAATAATCAAAGCTGAGGCAAACTGTCATAAGCCAGTTCATGTCATCTGAATCTCATCTCATCAAAAAAAAAAAAAAAAAAAAGCTATAAGAAGGATATTGTAGCCTGCTGTGTTGCAGTGTTATCACATGGGCTTTTGAGTGTTTTGTTTTGAGTGAATGATATTGTGAGGCGTGAGCTGACCACAGCAGCTGTGCACATATGAGGATCTGTCTGAGATGGTGTGTTGACTGTTAGAGAGAGAATATCAGTAATGTCTCTGTTTTTATTCAGGCAACAACATAAATAACATGTCTGCAGCTTAACTGTAGAACTGAAGTGTATATTCTTATACTCACTTTAAACCTACCACTGTGCAGCAAGGGTAGGCTCACTGAATACTGATGATCTTCATTATGGTGTATATGGTGGAGCATGTGTCTCTCTCTCTCTCTCTCTCTCTCTCTCTCTCTCTGGGCACCAACTTTGGGAAGAAGCTATATATGAATCTGATGGTCGTTTCTATTAAAGTGGCAATGAGTTGCTAGACAATGTCAGTGATTCCCACCGGGGGGCAGTAAAGCACCATGTTGAATTTCCCTTTAATCGGTGTAAGCGTTTGAGAGTGTGTTTGTGGGTGGAGGCAGAGCCCACATCAGTCACTGTGTGTGTGTGTGTGTGTGTGTGTGTGTGTGTGTGTGTGTGTGTGTGCTACTTTGAATGTGTTTGTGTAGGTTGGTTGCTTAACATCATATCCAGATGTACTAATAAGTTGCTGGAGATCTGACGGCTGGTTGTTTGTTCCAACTTGTGTGTACTCACCTGTGTGTTTGAGTTTGTTTTTATTTACCTTAAGTGTGACTTTAACTGTTATTACATTTTCTGTTTCTCAGATGTGACGACATTCCATGAGGACATAATACTATACGTATACTATATAATAAAATGGCCCCGCAGTGGAGGGGACAAACTGAACAGGGTGTACCCCGCCTTCGACTACAGTCGGCTGACAGACAAGTAGACTAGAGACCCTAGTAGAGCCATAGTAGTCCGGCAAATGAATGAACGACTGATGATTTATTCTTTCTTTTTAGGTGAAACACAATTCTCGTTGCAAAAATGTTAAATCTTACTATTTGTGGAATTCTAGGTTGGAAAGTAGAAAACTATGTCTACCATGTTTTGATAAACTACTGGAGGCAAAGAGTAACTTTTTTTTTTTTTTAATCACATTCTTACTGGGACAGCACTTTGGCATGAGTTACTGTAACAATATCAGCTTTAATTTAAAGGCATTGATTACTATTACAGGGCAGCATGGTGATGTAGCACTTAGCAGATCTGCCTCACAGCAAGAGGGTCCTGGGTTGGAATCCTGGGCACGGCAAGGCTGTGCAGTGACGGGTAGAGTTTGAAAATACTGCAAGAGGGCCATTGCGTTTGTCTGCGTTTGGCAGCGTGATGATGTTATTGTTTGGCCCCAGTGGTGGACAGCCTTCGTATCCGTGTCATGTGCCTATTACAGCCCATCAATTGACCCTAGATGCAAGGTGGAAGTGTGAATGGTTTTGTGTGTGTGTGTGTGTGTGTGTGTGTGTGTGTGTGTGTGTGTGTGTGTGTGTGTGTGCGTTGGCCCTGCAATGGATCGTCTTTGCCCAGAATTGACAGCCACCAGCCCCCCGTGACCCTAAAAGAATTAAACGGTTCGGCAAAAGAAAGAAAGAAAGAAAGAATGAATGAACATTCTTGCAGTTTTTACTTGCAATGTTGTAACAGAGTTCCATGTGAATATGATTTGTATATTTATGGTACATTGTATAAAAAAAAAAAAGAAAGAAAAAGAAAAAATCTTGTTTTTCTTTTATAATCAGTTTTGATATTATTTTAGTAATAAAATTTAATAAGGTTCATAACTTGATATATACACATTCACACCTTCACTCACTCATTCACTCACTCACTCACTCATTTGCCGAACAGCTTAATCCCATTAGGGTCGCGTGGAGGCTGGAGCCTATCTCAGCCAACCTTGAGCAAAGCCAGGGGTACACTCTGAACAGCTCACCTGACCATCACAGGACCAACAAACACACAACCATTCACACTCACATCCACACCTAGGGGCAATTTGGACCAGCCAATTAGCCTAATGTGCATGTCTTTGGACTGTGGGAAGAAACCGGAGTACCCAGAGGACACCCACGCAAGCACAGGGAGGACATGCAAACAGCACAGGAACCGAGCCTGGGATTCGAACCCAGAACCTTCTTCCCTGGGAGGTAGACGTCCTAACCACTACACCTATACTACATACATTCAGTGGAATGGATTTCTATTTCAGATCACCAAGCTTGATTTTTATGTAAAATAGATTGATAGATGATATATAAGACAATTTTTGTGATTGCTTGTGACTTGTACAAGAATTGTCTTTATTTTTATGCACTGCTGTGTCTTTTCTATTTTGAACGCTTTGTGGTTACTGCTTGGCTATGATAATGTATCCTGTTCTGTTACACCAAACATCTGCAAGATCTTCCCCTTTGCCTTTTCTCAAGCTGTTAATCTGACCAACGGACTGGTCATGTAGAAATGGTTACACATACTGCGTCAGCGTACAATCACATGTGTATGTATACGCTTACTATAGAACTTGTGAGGTAGCATACAGTATAAAACACTACACAGTGGTATACGGAGAGGTTTGCAAACCTAGAATTACACTCTTATTACACTATAATGCATTTCTTGTACTTTTGATGTCGAGATGATTTTTATTTTTATTTTTTGCTGGTTCCTGTGTGCACACACTTTACCACAATACCCGAAGTGTACGCCGAGTATATGCACAATAACATAACAGCCTGAAATGTACAGAATGCACTTCAGCGTGCAGTACTATGAGTATCCATTCCAAGCAAATGCTGGACAATATGTGAAGATCTGTTTTTCCCACCATGGCTTGGAGACATACTGTATCTCATCTGCTTTATGTATGGCTCTCTGAGTAATACAGTTGGCTTTTCTGGGTACTACATTGCAGAAGGACCTGAATCACAACAAGTACTCCGAGCACTGCGAAATTCCCCTCGCTGTCATTGGTTTGCTCAGATGAGTCACGGCTTTACTAGGTGTTAAGTGTGTAATACATGTGGATTGCTATGCCCTGGACTTGTGTATGTAATGTCTAGCTGTGCTTTTTTCCCCTCAATGGGCTGGTTATAATAGCGCCAGACATCCATGCAGTGTGTAGATGTAGTCGCTACTGATTTCCTATGTACCCATTAGCAAATGAAGATGTACCTGACAGGCGGCAGTGGATGACTCATTGTGGCACTTGTGCCCTCTGCCTCATCATGAACCTTCACTATTGACTTACATTTGCTGATATTTCAGGACTTTTCTTTACAGCAGGGATTTTGACCATGCAAGCTGCGATGTCTCGACTATTTAGGATCTAAGTATTTATATCTCCACCTGAAGTCTACCTACCCATAGTCATTTCAGTACACGTCAATTGTGAACACTTTGTACATAAACACTTTACTTGAGGTTAGATATGTTGCATAACCACCATTCTGTCATGCAGCAGAACTGTTTTTCTTCAAAACATCATAGAGCCCCAGTAGGTGGGAACTTCTATTGCTTAATCAACCACACTGCTCAAACGAAACAAGCTGAACGGTCTCTGGTGTTATTCTTCATCTAGAGCAACATTTTTCAGTTTATTTCTCAAACTTCCAAGAACTACATACTGTATATTTAATCATAACATTAACACCACAAGACTGGTATGCAGCTGGGCATCCTCATACACAGCAGTTATTGTTTTAGTATATAATACATGGGAATATAGATAAAAAAAAAAGTTCCTACATTTCTTAGCATTTTTTAGATATTTTTTGTTGTTGTTGTTGTTTTCAACTAGAGTAGGTTCAGCAACTCACTCTGGCATTTCTGTTTTTCTGTACTCATGGTACATAAGCTAATAGGCTAGTAGTAGAGGAGCCAATCATAAAGCACAATTGCTCATATCCAGTGGGTGTGGATAGAATAATCTTCTTATTATTCATTCAAAATATGTTCTCACTTCTGATTGGTGGAAAGCCATCACAAAAATTTGGTGTTTTTCTACAAAAATACATTGAAAATATGCCGCCTGGTCAAAAAAAAAGTCGCACACTCTAATATTTTTATGAAGTGCATTTAGCCTTAATCTCCATGGCATTGTTGCTCCAGTTGGTCTGGTCGAGGCTCAGAAACATTAATGTGGCAATAAAATGAAGTCAGGTTTTCACATCGATGGACTTTTTCTTCCCTGATGGCATGGATATAAAATCAGGACTCAAATAATGAGTGATTCAGGGAGTATGAGGAATCATTTTCACATATATATTGGCACCCCAGAGTCCTGACCTTAACCCTATTGAAAGTTTTCAAGATGTGCCGGAGAAGACTTTATGGAGTGCTTCAGGTTTTCCCCCCATCAATTCAAGACTTCGGTGAGAAATGAACCTGGATGGAAATAAATGTTATGGTGCTCAAGTTTGTTAAAACAATGGCATGACGATTACATGCTGTAAGCAAGGCTGAAGGCGGTCCAACAAAATATTCCTGTGTGCAAGTTTTTTTTTTTTTTTTGGCTGGGTGGTGTATTTTGAATAAATAATGAAACAATTATAGAATTCCACTTTTGTATGACATGGATGGGAATATTCAGATCTCGGAGAGTGTTATGCTCCTTAGCCTGAACAATTCTCCATATCATAGTTCACCTTATTCAATACTTTCTATTATGTCAGTATACATACATACAGTCTATTATGCTATTCCTAAGAAGTCATGATATCATACATTGTTTGTGCGTAATAGTTTCATCTATTATTATATATAAAGTTATTGGTAGTTATTAGAAGTTTGATTTAAAAGATTGAAGATATCACAACTAGTTGCCACTTTATAGGGTTCTATCTGGAAACTCTATATTTAAAAAGGCATAAAAATACATTTAGTACAATGCCACTCATGCTACTGTATATACAGTACACAGTGGGGTGTAAATAATAATAAAAAAATACTAGAAATAGTCTGGGAGGTCTAATAGAACCTTACAATTCCTTGGTCTTGTATTACATTTGTCATTTTTAAATAAAAATTTGGTGCAAAACTCCTACATATCTTCAGCTACTGATGATAACCTTATTATTAGCTTCTTCTGGGACTGGGGAATATTACAGTTAAAAGTAAAACCTCAGCATACCACATATTTTTAAGCATTAAGTCTGATTGCCTGAACCAAGCCATTACTTTCTACTTTCTTGTTTCTTTTTTTTTTCGGAGAGCTTATTAAAAAATTATTTGCTCTGCAACTGTGTAGATTCTAGCTCACGGACTTGCTCTTGGACAAACTCCCATCAATACCCTGCCTCCTAACACACTACTGCATTTTCCATATTCTGCCTCCCATTTTTTGTTTTCACTACCCACTGCATGAACCTTAAATGAAACTTGCTCACTACTGCAACACATCAATACAACAATCAGTGTCAGTGTAACTAGGCTTAGTTGTTGGCATGTTTGACTTTTTAAACCTTAATTTCCTCCTAATTTGGTTATTTCACAATTCCCACCCACCATTAAGCTCTCCTCTCTCAACCAGGAAGGGCAAACACTATCACATCCTTTCTCAGAGACATGTGAAGTCGGCCATCTCTTGTTTTCAAACTGTTGCTTATGCTCATACCACAGGGCAGCTGGACACACTCTGTTTAAAGATGGCCACAACTGGCTAGTGTTGCTTAGGGAAAACAGCACTCCAACAGCATGACCTGTTTTGTTGTTTTGGTCTACCACAGATGTCTGTGTCAGGGTATGGCCCTTGTAACAGCTGCATTTTTGTGTTCTATCCTTCATTTGTGGTCAGCTGTAACTACATAATATTAGTTTTACAATAACTTGTTATTGCCATTTGATTTTTTTTTATACATAAATATCACCAGAATTCAAGTATGCATTCAGAAATGTGTCCTAAACAGACAGAATAGTCAGGGGCCATCAGTCACCCTGTGAATGCACGATCCCATCTGATCTTGGAAGCTAAGAAGAGTTGCGCTTGGTTAGTACTTGGATGGAAGATTGGCAGGACATGGAAGAATACCAGGTGCTGTGGAGTAAGGTACATCTGTTGGGCTCATCAGGCCGGAGCTTTTACGTTTCCAATGCGTAAAGCAACTAGAAGTTCAACTCCTCCTGGTTGGGTCGCTAGTCCATCGCAGATTACCTTCCCAGTATTTTTTACTGCTAGCTATTTATACTGCTGGATGGACAGAGGCACACTTGTGGTTAAGACTAACGGGGATTCGAACCCATGACCGCTCAATCATGGCCCAGCACCCTAACCACTACACCACCGGCCCTACTAGATGCTGTGGAGGGTTAGGGAAATTGCCTAGCTACCTACCCTGTAAAAATAGCAGTAGAGTCGCCGACACTCAGCCTTGAGGATGATATTAGACAAGACAAGACAAATAGTCAGGCCAAAACAGTCTCTGAGTCTAGAGCCACTGATATAATACTTGCTCACTTTGTGAAAGAGTAATTCAAAGCAAAATCCAGTTTGTTTGATAAAACTGGGCAAACTCTATATGTTTTCTCTTATTTCTCTTCTTTTATGCTTTTTTGTAAACAAAGACTCACGTGTAGTAATCAAAAGTCCCTGTGCCTGTGCAGATGAACATATAGCCATGCCTGTACATATGACCACTCTAGACACTAAAGAAGTGCACACACACACAGAGAGTGAGAGAGAGAGAGAGAGAGAGACCCCCAAAAAAGATTATTTGAAAAATCAGCAAAAGTCCTAAAAAAATAAGCACAATTCATTTGGACGTATGGTGCAAAGACTGACTTGTACATGTGAGTTAGTAGTTTATCGCATATATGAGGAGATTTCAAGAAGTTCTTGAACCACCTTACCTGAAAACAAGTAGTCTATCCCTCATTTTGGGGCATAACTGTATGCTGTAAAGCCTCATATCACTGTCCACCAAAACTCAAATCTCTGTCTTCATTTGATTGTTGAGGAGCTTCAAGCTGGTGCGCTGGTAATCCAGGACAGTTCACCTATCCACACAGCACATGTGGCAATGAAAGAAGCAGCAGCCAAGTGTCTCTTTGGACTGTTGCCCCACACAACATTCTCACCTGCCCTGGCATTGTCTGACTTCTATCTGTTTCCCTAACTGGAAACATTTGGTGAAGTCCATGCTGCTGAGAAGTATCTGGAGGCTTAAGATTCAACCCTTTTCTACAAAGAGACAGCCAAGCTTGAACATCAGTAAACCAAGTGCACTGACGTTTAAGAAGACCATGTTGAAAAATAATGCAAGAATTCTCTTTCTCCTGTGATGTTCCTGTGTAAGCCCAAGAACGTTTAGTATTCTCAATTTACTGAGGTTTAAACATTTATGAATAATTGTTCAGTAGGCATCTATAGGCAAATAACGTCATGTGAAATCAATTGAGAGCAGGATACTAGGCACTTGTGTACTGTAATGACACACCGCATTACGTGCACAGATCATATGCACGCACATACTCGCATCCACTCACAGTCACACATTCCCATTTTAGCCTTACAGCTCCTGACTGACTAACCACCTCTCTGACTAAGCAGGCATTTTAATCATACTGTTATTTTGTTTCAGGGGAAGTGTTTGTTTCGTAGACAGTGTAATGCACTTCACAAAAATGACTCATAGCACCTCAAATTGTTTCCGCGCAAATGAATTCCGATGAAAGTCTTAACCGTGCTCAATTGCAAAAGCAGTCATGTTGTGCACTGATGCTCATATTATATTGCTAATGCTTCGCTTTGGCCTCTCACTAATATCGCTCCTACAAAATTGTCTTATTTATCCTTGTGCACGTGTAATGAGGCTTTTCAAAAGGGCATTGCTCAGCTAGCATGACTATAGGGCTCAATCTTAAACCATATGAGCATATGAGCATCATACACCCCATTCACACAAGGCCATTGCCATTTCTATTGACACTTCCAAGGCTTGATCCTGCTTCCTCGAGGCTATTTTGAGGCTATAAGCCTGAGGATTTTTTACCAACAATTACCCATGGGCCAGAGGAGGCCAACTGGGATGTAAGGCAGTGTCAGTATGGAAGGCAAGGTTTCTGTCTTTTGGTCCATTAAACATGCTAATGTGAAAATTTAACTTCGTAGTATCTTTGTAATTTGTACTAATATGTATTTAGAAGAAATCTCATATGAAATCTATGCTAAGCACTAGCCAGTTAAGGGGGTGATCACACTAGAGGTGCGATAGAAAAGCTGATGCAAATTGATTTTTTTCACGAATTTTGAAATTTGCGTCAAGGTGTTTTGCAACGCCACATGCAAGTATATATTTTGCAGCTTAAATACGGATATCGTGCGAAAGTCACAAAAAGGTCGTGTGACAATTTGCGACTGATTTGCGAGTAACATGCGATGGGTTGGCGGATGTTTGGGGAAAAACACGAATGTCCTGTCATAAATCAGTCATGCTTTGTTCACTTTTTGTTCTCAAACCATTCACTTTTTAGTCATGCATTATTAGAATGAACAAAATGTGAATAAAATACCAGTTATGAAAAAATACACAGAATATGGCAAATGCCAGCGACTTTCAAACTTTCTGCGTGGAAGTCTCCATCTTGTTGCTTTTGTTTGCGAACGAAAACTAATAATTTGCAAGCAAAATGACAACTTCTCACGATATGCGCCGACTGTTTGAGAAGAGGTGACCAACATGCGATGCCGCGACTCTCGCAAGACAAATTTGTGAACA
Source organism: Neosilurus mollespiculum (assembly GCA_030014195.1). Lineage (NCBI taxonomy): Eukaryota > Metazoa > Chordata > Actinopteri > Siluriformes > Plotosidae > Neosilurus > Neosilurus mollespiculum. Next base: position 34,759,473 of record JAQMYF010000022.1, on the reverse strand, counting down.
TTTTGAGAATGAAAAGTGACAGTCGTGAACTGCTCATGCATTATTGACATTAGTTGCATTTTATTTAGTTAGCTACTAGCTCAGCTTAATTACGATTAGAAACAATTTTTAAAAAATCCATTTTCCATCCACTTGCATCGATTCAACGAGGTTGTGCGGTCTTATGTAGCGCAGGTGGTGTTTACAGCAAGGCAATGGAGTATGGGCAGGAAAACTACTGAACTGTATGCATAACAGAAACGCAAACAGGTTTTTGGCTCAAGGCATAAAGCCCCAGGCTACAAGCCTTGAGTGGCCTTGAGATGTCTGTGGCTAAGTGGGAAACATTAAAAACTGTTCATTTAACGCTAATATGCTGTAATGGTATTGTATAAGAATGGGAGCCAAACGGTGAAGTCGAAACCTTAAACCCCTTGCTCACTGGGTGAACAGTGCGCGGCAAATGACGGCGAAGGCGACGAATGAGGGCGAATTGAAAATCCGCGATCTCAACATGATTTCTTCCACTTTCGCAAACAAATTTCTGCGAAATCACTGTCCTCTCTTCATGCCCCTAGCGTGTTAACTATGCATCAACTGTGCATTTGGACTGGGTTGCATTTGCTACCATCACATTTCCTTCACCACCATCGTACTAGCTGTGTGTTGGAAATGCCCCCTTCGCCACCCCAAGAGGCCGAGCAAGGGGACGTGGCAAAAGAAACACAAAAAAGACATACAAAAGATGCATTTCTGTAACAGGTTGAACGTGGTCCTTCACCAGACCTTAGCGATAATTTCAAACATGTTTGAAATTTCCACGCAGCCAGTGCGCACGAGACGAACTGGTGCGAACTTGGCGAACAATTCGCCCCAATTTTGCATTTGAAAAATGTACGTCTGCCATTCTTTGCAAAAAATCCTGTTCGTGACACTCGCCACCACATTCGCCCCACTGAGCAATGGGTTTTAATGTTAACATTAATGATAATCTATTGACTCCAGTGGGAATTGGAACCATTGGATTAACGTGTTACGAGAGGGCGTGACGTTGCTAGCATGCCTGACACATAAATACTAATACTACCTACTGGAGAAATATTACTTTGGAACAAGAAGCAGGAAGAGAACTCTCTCAAAAGAGGTGTGATGCCACTTGCCTGGCTAATGTGTCAACTTTGGCTTTTCACAACAACATGGAATTGTCACCTAATGAGTTGCCATATCTGTTCTCACATGTTTTACATGTATTGCAGAGCTTTGCGCTCCATAGAGTCTTGTAAATAAAGTCTGGCTGGAATACACAGCACCCTTTATGGAAAACTGGGTGGGAACGAAAACTCTATTCTGTGTTGTTTGTCTCTGTACATTAAAAGATTTTGTATGTGAAAGGGGCTTTAGTAATGGGGATTACAGCAACAGTTCAGTCTTGGGTACAATATCAACATGAGATTATGCACTGAAGAAAGAGTGAGACTTGGCTTGGCTGCAAACCTGTTTTGGGAAATGCAATATTTTCAATATCAGTATGAGACAGCAGCATCAGGTGAGTCACAAGTGCCAAAAGTTTCAAACAGAATATCAGGATGGATCAAGCACATCTGGGGAGGTGAGAAGAGCGGTAAAGGGTGCATCAAGATCAGGCACTGACATTTCCCAAATTGTTGAATTTCCTGTTCATATGATTGCCTGCGGGCGGCAGGGTGGCGCAGTGGTTAGCACGTCCGCCTCACAGCAAGAAGGTCCTGGGTTCGATTCCCAGCTCGGGTGTTTCTGTGT
>JAQMYF010000022.1:34728683-34756537 GCA_030014195.1 Neosilurus mollespiculum | reverse complement strand
TTCAGTGTGTGTGTGTGTGTGTGTGTGTGTGTGTGTGTGTGTGTGTGTGTGTGTGTGTAAAAAAACAAACGGGTGCTGACGCATGTCTGACCCATTGTGGTGCTGTGACGTGAAGATAGCCATGCAAATCATGGAAGCACTGAAGAGATGGCTGAAGTCCAACCTCGCTGCCAAGCGAAGCATAGCCTGTTCGGCCTCCAAAAGACGAGTGAGGGGGAGGAGTGATGTTCTGCTGTGCTCGAGATATAATGCGAAAAAAACCTTAAAGTAGCATTTTCTAAAACTGCAGGGATAACTGCGGGGAATGCTTTTAAAGACAATATCCAGAAATAAAGTTGGATCTAAACCAGTTGTTTAATGAGTTTTCACTGTATAAAACTTATACATGTTGAAGGACAGGTGTATAACACTGTTACAACCTCGTGTGGTATTCATGTGTACTGATACGATACAGTGACTGTACTTTTAATAACATTTCCTGAATATACCGTAGTATTAGAAAAGCAATGTGCCTAAGTGTTCCATGAGAAAGTTTTAAGCCATGTCCCTAGGGCAGATACCTCATGTCACATTTTCATCAACTTATCGTCGTTCCTGTTGAAGAGTAAAGCACTTGCTGCTTGTTATTTCATTATTTTTGCATGACAGTATGAAAGATGATGATCCAATAGAGCTGGTAGGAATAATACGTCTAAGGGTGTGTTCCCTTTCTGACGGTTTTAGTCATGATGCATTCTGTATTTGCATAAAGTTCACTTAAAGAGCAAAGGAGAGCAATATGCGCTTTGTTTTAAGAACAGAACAGTTTCAACAGAGTTCATGTGTAAATCATGTCTGTTTCACAGTGATGATTAATCCAGATACAGTAGTTGCAGATAGAAATGCACAGTATTTTATGTTATGTTTACTTTAACGGCTGTGTTAAAAGGTTTCTTACTGTAGCTTCAAAACCAAATAATAGTCAATATGGTGGCAGCCATGGCCTAATGGTTAGAGAGGCGGCTTTGGAACCAAAAGGTCGCTGGTTTGACTCCCGAACCAGCAGGAAAAATGTGTGGTAGCGTAGGGAGTGAGCTGCACCTTGCATCTTCCCTTCCTTCACATTCATGGCTGAAGTGCCCCTGAGCAAGGCACCTAACCCCCAGCTGCTCTCCGGGCCCTCAATGTTTGGCAGCCCACTGCTCCAAGTGTGTGTGTCCACTGTTTACATGTGTGTGTGCATGCGTGCTCATTTTGGATGGGTTAAATGCAGAAGTTAAAGTTTCCCTTGCATTCAGCATTTTTATATATATATATATATATATATATATATATATATTAAAGTGGAGGAAATCGGGGTACCAGGTGCCTGTGGCCTGTCAGTCTAAAATGTCATGTCATATATTTGGTCCTTCATAAATCTTTTGCAAATTGCTGGACTTCTCTATCATGTACTGGAATTAATTATTGATTATTAATAGCATCAAAATGAAAATTAATACAGAAATCGTGATATCTTTGGAATGAGTGATCATATTTCCTTTATTTAAAGACATTTGTAATCCTGAAATGGAGAACTGTCCAATGAAGTCATCTCTAATGAAATATATATTTAAATTATGTTAATGATTATACCTATAGAAGAGCAATTGTGTGATTTACTGTACTATTTGATTATTGGATGATTTATGTGACTATTGTATGAGTAGTTTACTCTACTAATTTTCTACTCTGTATGAATATTGCTTGGCTGTCCTTGAACAAGGTACACTGGAACAAAATGTCAAACCTTGAAAAGGGACAAAACGTCCATTCTAAGCGATAGGGGGCGTCGAGTTCAGACCCTTCAGGTCAATTTGACATATGAGGTCATTTCTCAGAAAAAGCCTAAAGTAAACTATCTCAGAAATTGTAATCCCAGAAATTACTGGTGGCGAACCAAGAAGATGGTGAACTTGGGGTGAACTTGCCACATCACAACATCATAATTTAAATAACCATCATATTTACAGGCAGCACAGTGACGTATTGGTTAGCACATCTGTCTCACAGCTAGAAGGTCCTGGATTCAAAGCTCGTGCTTGGTGAGGGAGTTTCTGTGTGGAGTTTGCATGTTATCACTCTGCTTGCGTGGGTTTCCTCCAGGTACTCCAGTTTCCTCTCACAGTCCACAGACATGCACATTAGGCTAACTGGCTGTTCCAAAATAACCCTAGTTGTGAGTGTGAGTGTGCTGTATGTGGCTGTCTGTGTGTCTGGTGAGCTGTTCAGGGTGTACCCGGCCTTCACCCAGTGTCGGCTGGGATAGGCTCCCTGCGACCCTAATAGGATTATGTGGTTCAGGAAATGATGATGAGGTTGATCATGTTTACAGTACACTTCACCCTTGATTTCCCGTACCCCTATTTCCCAGATTTCCCGTACAAAATCCGGCACCGAACATTATTTGGTATTGCTGGGAAAATGTTCGGACAAGTCCGGGAATCGATGATGGATGGGTCGGTCATGATTTTCCAACTTCCCTCCTGTCTGGCCCGTTCCCGTCCGAGTGGATGGACGAAAGTGAAGCCGCAGTGGAGCACAAAATAATGTCTGATGAACAGATAGTGGCTTGAGTGACGGGAGAGCTAAGTGAAAGTGAAAGTGAGGACAGTGACGACGAGCCGTAAACCCACATTTAAAAAGAATGTGCTGATTCGCTCTTCAAGTTTGTGGAAACACAATATTGTGTATTGAGTGTCGGATAAGTGTTGTAAAAGTCCGGGACTGCTGCTGAATAATGGTGAAGCCAGACAGATTATGGTAAATGTCCTGGAAAGGGTAGGGACCCCGGACATTAGCGATTGCCGGAATTGTGAGGTTCCCGGACAGCCTATCCCCCTATTAATCCGGGGAATCGAGGGTGAAGTGTATTATAGTATAAATGTGTTGGTATCAACTACGTCTACTCTAAACTACTACAGGACTACCAAGGTCTGCAGGCAGCAGCAGTTGATAAGTAGCTCATCAAAACTCCAAACACGATGTGCTTAACCTGGAGTTGGCCAAGGCCAGGTCAGGTCCATTGCAATGAAAGAACCATATGTAAACATAATAGATTGATCGGAAGAATTTAAAATATAAGGCTAAAGTCCCAAATATTTCTTCTGTAGCATTGAACTTGCCTTAAAAGCCATTGGTTACACTCCTGTTCAAATGATGTGGCTTCTACACATTTGACCATTTGGGTATGTTGGTGGTGTGTCCGTTCCCCAACAATCTCCATACCCCTTCCTCTACCATACTCCTGACCTCTATAAGGCATCCTCTTCTCCAACTGTCTCATTTTCAAATGAACTCTTCTGCTTTTTTAAATACATGCGGTAGTGGTAAAACCTTTGCTAATGTTATAGTTTGCCATGCTTAACTTAAGTACCATGATATTTAACTATGCTGGAGTTAATCCATATGGTTCAGATCATCATTATAATATGCTAACAGGTGGATTAGCCTACTGACAGACTGATAAATATGGTAGCTGAGAAATGTTAAACCCATGCCACATACGTCACACGACAGGTATATAAGAGGTCCATGACAAACTCAGCCGTTGTGCGATGCAAAAATGGCGTCGTAGACTCTTCTTATAGAGTTTGTTTATGTTCACAATTGTTTCCTCTGGTAGGTCATTGTTGATGTCAGGTTCATTTTCTAGGTCTGTTGTGCAATGCCCTACATCTGAAACACTTAAAACTGTATAGCTTACAATAGCTTACAAAGTACAATATACATAAAATATCAAATGAGGATTTTCTGTCTTCTGCGATGGCCTGGCGAGCTGTCCAGGGTGTACTCTGCCCTCGCCTGAAGTCGGCTGAGATGGGCGCCAGCCTCCCCGCGACCCTATTTAGGAATAAGCGGTTCAGAAAATGACATGACATGGTATTATTTTAAATTTACAGTGTTTTTGAAGTTATTTGGTTCTTAACATTCAAACCTGCTTTTCTCAATATTATCCATTTTGAAATTGCTTAAATTCCCTGCACAAAATTGCCCTTATCCCAGCAACCAGACCGGCTACATGAATGATTCTGGTACCGAAATGGAGGTTATTGGGTCAGAAATATGGAAATATGCATAACTTATATAGCCCAATATGCGACTTAATACCTGATTTGATATGATGGATGATATATCTTGGAGCTCTGTCTTTAAGCAGTGCCTAAATCTTTATATTAGTAGGTTACAGGGAATATAGTAATCTCATTTTACATTTCAAACTTAAAATGATGGGATAAAAAAGAACAGTCATTTTTCTTATACCAGTCAGTTACATTTAAACTGAAACCAGCAAAATTCTGAAAAAAATCACGTAGTCATTTTATTTACAGAGCAAAGGAATAAAAAGGAATGATGGGAGAAAAGCTTTGTGAACACATAGAAAAGAGAATAACACAACACATCAAGCAAATCAGCATGTGCATCCTGACAGCAGTTACATTTTAAGCATGTTTAATCAGGTGAGTTTGAACAGACTGATTTGAATATACTGTTTTTAATAAAACTTGTGCTAGAAATAAATCAAGAAAGCTACATTACGAGTGGAACAGCTGTCAGTGTCAACACAACATGATAACATTTGACTGTAGCTTTACTGATGAACTCCTTACCAATATTGAATGTGCAGTAACTACCTGACTGCCATTCACTTCTCAAAATTGATAGGTCTAGAACATTGCCTTAAACACAAGCACTTGCCTTTAAATAAAAAAAAAAAAATAAAAAAAAACAGGGCTAGAAAACGAGGACTTTTTCCCTCTTTACTTTTTTCCTTTAGTGTCAAATGTAATACTCACCCACTTCCCATTCCACACTGGGCCACTTCCATGGTTTATTTTGCAATGTATGCTCGTACCTGAGAGGGCTGCAAGCTCCCGTGTGGCACATCGACAAAGTGCGCGTCTATTAACCTGGAGATCACCGGTCAAGGAAGGGATGGCATACGCTCACTTCCCTGTCACTCGCAGTGATCACCAGCCAATCGGGAATCTATGAGCTCATTCGTACAAGGGGGTGGACAGCACTTTTCCTCTGAGTGTGTTAGGCCACCCCCAAATATGCATGCGCGCAGTTTGTAAAGAAGCGGGTGGCTTGTGCATGCTTACGCCCCTACCTGGCTGGTGGTGGCTGTATAATATGGAAGGCAGTACTTGATAGATGGGAATTGGATACAAATCAGAGGGTATTCTCTAGAATAAACATTCTTTTCCAGACACATTCACACCCAGGGGCAATTTGGAATAGTTAGCCTAATCTGCATATCATGGACTGTGGGAGCAAACCGGATTACCCTGAGGAAACTGACACAAGCACTGGTGGAACCACACAGAAACACTGTTGCCAGCGACGACAATGATCCCAGTAGTAGTAGTCTACTAGAAGCGTAATTAATTTAGCAGTTAAATGAATTTACAAATATGGTATCTGTTCTTGTTACTTGGGAGCTTAAAAAACAGCTCTTCATTCAGCACACCCCATGTATTCTTTTTAACATTTTATCCATTATAACAACAGCTATTGTTCTTTTTATGTCATGCTTCGACAATTAATCTCCTGGATTTTTAAAGGCTTATGTCATCAATTAGTCATCTTAACTCTGAATACAGCCAGGAATATACAGCCAGTGTTATTTACTAAGCTACACATAATCTAGTATAGGAGGGTTGCTTTACTAGAATGCTGAAAAATATACAGCTCAAAAATAAAATTGCTTGATAAAAAAATGTCAGTCAACCCATGTGAGAACGCGTTTCACTTACTGAAGGCATAAAGACATGTAAACAAGCAACAACTTTAAAGGTACTCAATCACTCACTCACTTACTCATTCGCTGAATCATAATCCTCTATTAGGATCGTGGTGCGACTGGAGTCTATCTCAGCCGACACTGGGCGAAGACAGGGAACACCCTGAATAGCTCACCAGACCATTGCAAGGCCAACACACACACAACCATTCACACTCACAACTAGGGGCAATTTGGACAGCCAGTTAGCCTAATGTGCATGTTTTAGGACTGTGGGAGGAAAATGTAATTCCTGGAACCCAAGGTGGTCCAGTGAAGCCCAGACAGTGAACTGGCAAGAACATCATGAGCCCAAGGCTCATTAATGCATGTGGGGAGTGAAGGCTAGTACATCTGGTCTAACACTACAGAAAAGCTACTGTAGTACAATCTTCTAAAACTGTTAATGCTAGCTATAATAGAAAGGTGTCATAACATACAGTGCATTACAGCTTGCTACATATGGGGCTGCGTAGTCGCAGACCAGTCATACTTATGGCTGATCAGTGTATATATATTTATTCTATCCGTTCCCGCTGGATATGGGTAATCACACATTCTTATTGGCTATTCTACTACTAGGATATCAGCCCATATACCATTAGTACAGAACGTCACTACAAAACAAACAAATAAATAACGGTGGTCAAGACTCATGCTAAAGGGTTGATCACACTAGAGGTAAGACAGAAAAACGAATGATTCGAATTATTTTTTTTGTGATTTTGTTTTTTTTTTTAAATATTTTAAATTCATGTTAAGATGTTTTGTGATTACTCATTGCAAGTGAATATTTTTTGGCTCAAATATCTATATCGTGGTGAGTGTGTGAATTTTGTGTGTGTGTTTTGTGTGTGTGTGTGTGTGTGTGTGTTTGAGTTTGTGAGTTGTGTGAGTGTTGGCCCTGCAATGGCCTGGCGAGCTGTCCAGGGTGTGCCCCACCCTCGCCTGTAGTCGGCTGGGATAGGTGCCAGCCTCCCCGTGACCCTAGTTAGGATTAAGCATCTTAGAAAATAGATGAATGAATGTATAGTGCAAGAAATTTTGTGACTGATTTTCTAGCAATATGTGATTGGTTTGAGGATGTTTGGTGGAAAAAAAAAAAGCAAATTTCCTGTCGTAAATCAATCGCACTCTGTTCGCATTCTGTTGTCAAACCATTCGCTTTTTATTTGCGCGTTATTAGCGCAAACAAAATGCGAATAAAATACGGATGATGACAAATACAAGGAATATGGCGGATGGCAGCAAGTCTCAAACTTTCTGCGAGGAAGTCTCCAACGTGTTGCTTCTCCTTGCGTACAAAAAATTAATAATTTGCGACAACTTTGCGACCTTCTCGTGACATGTGCTAACTGTTTGAGAAGTCGTGTCAGAGCCTCGTTTTGTGACATTCACAGAAATTTCAAACATGTTTGAAATTTTTTGCAATGAGTTCACGAACCAGGCGAACAGAATGCACTGCCGTGAATGTCGCAAAACAAATTTGAGAACATTTTGAGAATGAAAAGCGACAGCTGCAAAGTCGCTTTTCTATCACACCTCTAGTGTGATCACCCCCTAAGCTGATCGTTAATGCTAGCTGGTCAGTACTTTCCTTCTGCATTTATTTCATGAAAAGTAAAAGCAAACATGACTTTACTGACTTCAAGTAACCTGACTCCAGTCCTCGGGCGTCGCCTGATGCCAGTGACTGCGAGAAGGCGTCATAACTGGTCTACCACAACCAGAAGTGTGCCAACATTCCATGCTAGGTTTGTGCTCTTCCGTGAAGTATTTGATATAGTACAGTATGTATAAATGTTCAAGTATTTGGCTGAAATATTAAATGATTTCTTAATGCAGTGAGTTAATGCATGGTACATTATTACCGTCACCATTGTATGCTCATTCATACAAAGTTGGAGGTCACACAGCTGCACCTGTATGAAAAGGGCATGAAAATACAAGTGCTAGTGATGTAATTCCTGTGTTGTGTTATTTCTTGCCTGTACGTGTATGACTTGGTTCAGTCGAGAGGGAGAGAGAGAGAGAGAGAGAGAGAGAGAGAGAGAGAGAGAGAGCTGTCTGTCTAGGAGACAGGGTGGGTCAGAAACGAGAGGAGTGACTCTTCATAGCAGTCACAGAACAAGTCTTGTCTGCAGCTTGGGGTTATCTTCGGTCAACACCATGTGTGTGTGTTTATTATAATTATTTAATTATAGGTTGCGTGTCATTATGGCTTATAACAATAGCTTTACATTCACCTCAATAAGACAATGAAGCAAAGCTGTTTTTTTTTTTTTCATTATTTGTCAGTTAAATGAAGTGATAAATATTTTTTGCAGTAGGGTTGTGATTAACAGCTTCTCTGCTTTCAGACATGGATTAGTGCTATGGGTACGCAAGCAACAGACTGTTATAGCACCGATCAAAACTCTTTAAACCTCCACACTGACAGGCACCATGCAATTACATGGCCCAGAGCAATTTAGCAGGCATACTATTGAGAGGATAGACTGTCTACTCAGCATTCAGTATGTACTGGTTATACAGGTTTATGGATATTTTTGTTGTTATTATTTCTGTCTTCTCACATTCAACATTCTATTGTACTATTTCAAATAATTAGGGCCCTCCTAAAAATCAAATCGAGGCATGAAAGAGTTAACTATAAAATTCACGAGCAAGTATTTACAGCTCCTGGGACTCCCTGTCATTTCTAGATCATCCTTGCTTATAGATTGCGTCTGTTCTGTTTGAGACATAACAACGTTACTGTCCCACAGGCAAGACAGCTGAGCTTAATCAGTGTGTGTATGTGAATAAGCAGAAGTAAGTCACTGGCTTTGGGAACATACACTCTTAGATAAAGGGTTTGGTTTTGACATTTACAGGAAGTATATCAGAAAAGCATACATATAACATATATAACAAATAAGAATTTCTTCCAGGGACATACAGTACTGTACAAGTCTCAGACACCGAAACTGAATTTTTATATATTAATTAGTAAATCCAAAACATTTTAGGGTCCAGCTTTAATGAACAGGTCAAATTAGTGTGAAGCCACAATTTTGTCCTCTTGGGACCCCACCACCCTCATGTGAGTACATCATATTTTCTCCTAGGATGGCACGGTGGCATAGTGCACTAGGGCTAAAAACACTCCCTCCCTTTTTAATCATTACTTCTGGTGGCCTACAATGGACAATGACACCGGCCCCTATGTCTAGACCTGCTCCACCTATGCCCACAGAAAGACATCCCGACGTCTTCTATTATTCTGCTTAATCCCTTGCCCATCCCTAGTTTACATATCACTGTCAACTTCACCACCAGGCTTCTTCTTACCCAGAACAATATCACAGTCTTCACTGTTGTTGACTGGTCTATTCATATTCATAGACCATAAGCTTCCATCAACCAAAGAAACAGCCAACCTACTTGTCCAGTATGTCTTCTACCTCATTGGCATCCCCTCGTACATTGTCTCTGACTGAGGCCCCCAATTCTTGTCCCAAGTATGGACAGGTCAAGTATGAAGTCTTTCTGTTACACTTTAGGGGCCTCCATCAGCCTCTTGTCTGATTTTTACACAAAGACCAATGGTCAGACGAGGGAAGCAACCAAGACTTTGAAGCTACCATATGCTGCATCAGAGCCAACAACCTCTCCACATGGAAAACACACCTAGCCTACATAAAGTACGCTCACAACCCTACCAGCTTTGCTAATGGCGGGATTCCTTACAAGACTGTCTTGTATTTACAGCTGCCTCTGTTTCCTGTACAGGAAAGAGAAATCACCATTCCCCTTTTACCATTGCCAGGCCAACTTACATAGAAGTTTCAGTGGATCTCCTCTGCAGACTGTTACTGCCACATGGAAGACTAACACAGATGTCCTGTGACAAGACCATCATCCCTGACTATTAGACTGGACAACAGGTATAGCTTCTTGATTCCCAGTACTTTGGTTCATGAAGTAGAGAGTTATCAACCCCACAGCTGTCAGCCTCAAACTGCCCAGCTCTTAATATATCCAACCCACCTTCCATATCTCTCACCTCATGCCATTTGTGACCTGTACCCTTTGCCCTTCAACCAAACCCCTTACCATTTGGGTCATGGACAGACACTAGGCCTTCAATGTTCGTTTCCTCCTGGAAGTATGTCACCAGGTTTATTGCTTCCAATGCCTAGTTGATTGGCAGGGCTGTGGCCATGAAGAGCTGTACTGAGTGCTCTGTTCTCACATCATGGACCAATTCATTAGAGACTTTCATCGAGCCTATTATGAGTCTGCTGGGACACCAGAAGGCACCTGTTGGTTAGGAGCACCACCATGATCCCAGCTGCACACAGTCTCCTTCTTCCTGTGCTTCTCTTGTCTAGGTGGGAGTATGCTTGTGTGTGTGTATGGGCGTGTCTGGATTTTCCCACAGCGACACATGGTCAAGGTGCGGTCTCGACTAATTAATGGTATACCTGATCTTCATTTCCTGACATGCCTTAAACCCCAACTCAAGCCACAGTGATGTCACATGCTCTTGGCCGTGTATTTGTTGTTTCTCAAGTTGGTAGTGCTTTGTTTCTCTTCTTACATGCATATCTTTCTATTCCACTTCCAGGAGTCATCCTTGCCATCAGTCAGGTCTTCTGCTCACCTCTGCTCTGGAGCTTACATAAGCCGCTGGCTAGTTCTCACCACCAATTAAATGGGTGTGCCCTAACACCAGCAACCTGGGTTTGAGCATCACACAAGTCAAGTGTCTCACTTCTTATTTTTCTTATCCCTCACTGTAAGCAAATCTACTTGTCTTTATCCTGTGTATGTGTTCTGCAACTGGGTCCATCTGTGCTAAAATTGGCAACACGATTCATTTAAATACTCTTCTTTCCCCAATTTTGGTGATCCGAAAGGGAAGCTACAAATACATATTCATTTCGGTCAGCCACAAAAAAGCTGTGTCCATGCCTAAATCTTTCAGTAGGTTTTTAACGTCAAAAAAGAGAGTTTGAGCATACAACAAACAGCTAGTTTTCATGCATTTTTTTCCCAGCAGGAGGCACAGTGGCATAGTGGATAGCATATCGACCTCAGAGCAAGAAGGTCCTTGGTTCGAGTCCTGGGCGTGAGCGTTTCTGTGTGGTGTTTACATGTTCTGCCCGTGCTTGCATGGGTTTTCTCTGGGTACTCTGGTTTCCTCCCACAGTCCAGAGACATGCACATTAGGCTAATTGACTGTTCAAAATTGCCCCTAGGTGTGATTGTGACTGGTTGGTGTGTTGACTTGCGATGGCGAGGTGTTCAGGGTGTACCGCGCCTTCACAGTGTCACCTTAGATAGGATTAAGCAGCTTAGCAAATGAGTGAGTGAATGAGTTTTCCAGCACTAAAGTAAATGTGACCAGAAAATGTTTGCAGGTCAGTATAGAAGGCCACACATTATGTAAGAGGTCACTTTTCAGACAAAAAAAACATGATGAAGTCTGTTGGATTTTGCATGCACATTTAGGCAAAGGCTACAGTCTGAACTGTCACCAGAAGACCCATAGTTCTGCACGATAGTAAAACTTACAAGCTGATTCTTTATAAAAACTGCACAAATTACTTCCCTTGCGACACTGAAAGATAAGCAGTATAAATAATGATGGAAGGATGGATGTATGTATGTACACAAACACACAAACCTTTGGACATATGTACTGTACATTACAGTTTAAGTGTTGCCAATATAAACATGACAAATTCAAATATGAAAATTGAATGAAGAAGTAACAGTAATATGTTTGGTAAAATATAACAAAAGGGTTATAATAAATGTCTGCCATAATACTGTATACTTAACTATTCTTTATAGCATTACCAGTTTTAAACCGAGGACCTGTTTCCTTTTATGTGACCCAGTTTTCTGCACAACTCCAGGATGATGACATAAGCAGATTTTAATTTATATAGTAGATAATTTTTTGAAGCCCAGGTGATAGTTCTTCATTGTATAAGCTAACTTAGAGAGCACATTAACACACACACACAAGCTTGGTATCATCTTGTACTGTCAGACACGTAATGACATTAAAAGACTGCTGAAAACACACAGTCTAAAAGCAGGTTTATTCAGTTAACCACTCGTGAGAACACCTAAGGCTAAGAGAAGTTTGAGGTCGTTCGCTGGTAGGTTCGAGTATATTAAAAGACATATTTTCCCTGTTGGCACAATTTAACAAACTGGAGTTCATTTAAATCCCATAAAGGTGTGTTTAATTACTTTTCAAGCAGTTAAAAGTATTAACTGCCTGTGAAGGCTTATCTCATATTTCTGAATAGAATACTTTAAGCAAATAATCCTCCAACTTCTCTAAAATTATTTAGTAAATTTTAGTGAGTAGTTATGGAACTCTTTGATTCCTCAAAACGTTATGAAACATGTATGTATGTATATTTCTCGAACTCTAATTAATTGATTTTATCCAGTAGTACAAATGTTAAAAAAAGGTGCACAGATCTGACATTAGACTCAGGTCACTTCATTAAATAAATATTTTATTATCAGTGAAAATAAATACATTTTCTTAAGATAGAATCAACAACATTTTAAAAAGCATTTCTGGGAGTGAGGCTATGGAGAGAAACAAAGCCAGGGATCCACATACAATGCCGCTCATATAACATACTGTATACTCATAAGTCTGGAGTAAGCCCACAGTCGAGACAGATGTAAAGGAAGGCGAAGTCACCTGAATGTTGAAGGTACGTAAAGTGACTGGGGCTGAACAATCAGGTGCATGTAGCACAGACCCGCAACAGTCCACTTATAAATTTATAAGAAATTTGGCTGAGTCCCTTTTTAAATACAAATATTGCTCACCAATGGTGCAGCTTCACTAGTGTGCTACAGTAAAGAAATTCACCAGTGGCCATAATGGACATTAAACAGAACTTTGTCCTTAACTCATCGATTTTTATCAATATTAAATAATGTTCTGTAATGTATGATAAAAGCTTAAAAACAGGATATGGTCCAACAGATGTTTTGGCCTTGTGTATCACTGAGGCTAAGATGATGAGCTGGGTGGGTTAAGAAGGAAGCGGAACACAGTTTTAGTGGAACTGGACTACTTATGACATTAAAAAAAACTTTACTATTCCTATACAAAGGCCAGCTGATATAAGCAAATACCATAACCTCACCACAAGGGAAAAAACGGCATTCTTCAATATACGCTACTAACAAAGCAATAATGTAGAAATTAATTAATTATATCCATTTTGTAATTATGAGGCCACTGCAGGGACTGCATTCACTGACCTCAATTAAGAGGAAGTGTGTGTGTGTGTGTGTGTGTGTGTGTGTGTGTGTGTGTATTAAATGAGTCGTGATCCTGCAACATAAGCTTATATACTGAGAGGCATGGTAGCATGCTACCATGAAGGCATGACAACCTGTAATGAGGACAACAATGTATGTGGTGTACAGTATGTATCGAACAATAATTCAACATTCAGGAAAAAAAAAAAAAAAAAAAGCAAAAAAAAAGCAAAACAATGTATTGCCATAGAATATAATGCTGTCCTTATCTACTTAGCGGCTTGCTACAAGATATCACTGAGCAATATGTGGTTTAACGGGCAGAACACAGTGGCGCTGTATTGTCAAACTCAAGTTATTCACAGTATAGTGACATTCTAAAGACATCTATTTACCATATATGAGCACTACATACATTTCATGATAGAGGAGTTGACGTCAAAAGTAAATGACATGCTACCTCTCGGTGGACCTAATACGCGCAATCTTTCCAGTTTCGCCTTTTCCTAAACCTATGCGTGAAGCTCCCATATATTTTCCACGGAAGCGAAACTATTGTTATCAGTAATTTTTCGACTTATTTTTTTTGTTTGTTTGTTTGTTTTTTGTCTGAGAAAGTAATGCTGCTTGTTTAAGGCAGTCCTGGAGCTGCGACAAACCAGCAGGGAGCAGGGCTCAGCAGTTAGCGACAGAAGCTAATAAGACATTCCAGTGCTTTCCAAGCTGTTTCTCGCCATCTCTATAAGCATAAAGAGACAGCCTACAGTGAACGGTTGACACTTAAGTGCCAGCCAGTTGATTTGGTTTCATTCCGTCGAAGAAGTAGTAGAAAACATTATGAGCATTCCAACTATGTCAGCTGTGACAAATGTGATGCTTAAGTTAATGGCGGTCATCTTGATGAATTCAACAGATTTGAGAGAGAAATGAATAGTTAAGCACTGTGCAAAATAACATATACCCAGCTCCAGCATGTCACCAATCCTAGGCTCTTAAATGTTAGCTTCAGAGCGATGAAGGAATTATAGGAGAAGGTGTTGAAGTACCAGCCTTCAATACACCAAAATTCTCACTCAAACTGTTCTTCTCATAACAAGCCTCTGGAAGCTTGTTTGATATAAAGCAAAATTGTAATATGATCTCGATAAATGTCCAGTTTTTTGGTGACTATTATAAATAGATATCTAAATGCCAGTGATGCCCCAAGGGAGGCAAGGCAGGCTATATGCATTGTTCTAATCAGGGCTGATAAAGTGAAGTCACATTCAGCCCTGGCCCGACTGAGCTACATCGTCACCCCAGGGGACCGGTTTAAAAAAAGTTGGCTGCTACCTCACAAAAACGCACTTACAATCGTTCAATCAGAGTTTGGCCCTTGATATTAGAAGAGGACTCTAGTCTTTCTTTTCATTTGCCAACAAATGGGTCAAGCCAGAGTGTACTACGGTGTGTGTGTGTGTGTGTGTATGTGTGTGTGTATAGCATAACTTTACAAAGTCAGTTTCGCTTTAGACCAGTAAAACTGCCTTTCCTTGCAAAACGTCCTCGGACTTATACAAGTAACCAACTCGTCACTGACTGGAACAGATATGAAGCGATACCACCTCTATTTGGCTGCTCAGCAGCTGACAGTGTTAGGCTGCTGCTTGCACACAAAGTCTGAGAAGAAATCAAACTCATTCTGACCCAGTGAGAGTTCAGGAAGCTCTTGCACCCTGTCCAAACCCAGTTCAAGTACAAGAGACGTGAGGACTTCCTCGTCAATCAAGTCTGTATCCATGACATTGAGGCCCAACGTTGGGCCACCCATGCCCATCTGCATGCCTGCCAGTTGGTTTGGTGCCATCCTGTATGGACCACCAGGTCCCATGTGGTGTCCGTTGCCTGGGCCAATAGGAAGCCCATGGTACTGGGTGTTGAGTTTCTGCAGGTGCATGCTAGCCATAAGCTGCTGAGATGTGGTTAGACCTCCTCCACTCATATACTGCTGCTGATGCTGCTGAGGTGGCTGGCTCTGCGGATGCATGTGATGTTGAGCTTGAAGGTGCTGTGGCCCCGGCTGCTGGTTCGCTCCTCCGTACATCATGTTACCCGTTTGCATCTGGTGATGGTGCCCATTCCCCATCTGTCCATTCATCATGGGCCCCATGCCAGCCCGCTGCCTCATCGCCGCCTCCAAGGAACCTTGTGGCCCTCTGTTGTAGTGCATCAGCTGGCCGTTCGGGAGGGTACGCATTCCTGGCTGGCCCATATGCTGAGGGTGATTGTTCATGCCCATGCGGAACCCATGACTCATGGGCATCATCATGTGTTCGGCCATGGTTTGGAAGTGATGCTGCAAAGACATGACAGGAATGTCAACATATTGGAAGGAAAAAGAAAGAAGCACAATGACTCCTGACACACCTGCTGAACAAAAATGGCATGTTTGGACAAAAACTTTTTTTTTTTTTTTAATCATTAGCTCCAGCCTTTTGTTTGGTTAATTTTTTTTTTCTTGACACAAGGACCGAGTATTTGAAAATTCAAGTCACTGAAGTGCAATGGCTCAGATCTGGTTCCCGTTCAACATTTGCCTGTACGTCTTTCTTTAAACCCCTTGGTAAATGTGTCAGTGACAGAGACAAAGCCTAGGTGTTTAGAGTAGGAGCAGTGTGCTGAGAAAACAATGCATTCGGAGCAGACCTGAGCCTCGGGGAGCATCAAAACAAATATCAGCCTGATCCCTAGACAAAGTACCGAGCAAACAAAGCCTTGTACAGACACCGAAACAGAGATACAGAACCAAGAATAAATACAGATTGTTATACAAGTGACTCCAATAGAGATTTGAACTTCTTTACTTCTTGGGTAACAAGCTGGGATGGATATATTTGGAAGATCAACCTTTATTATTCCCATGATGGAAACAGATCATGACAAATCCTGATATCTGAATGAAGGATCGTTGGGTAGGATGACCTGCAACATATGCTTTTGTTATAAATGATCCTTCCTGGAAAATTGCACGAGGGGACATGAATCAGAATTTATGCAAATGGTTACACAATCTATGTGTAGTGTGTTGGGGATCTTGATATAATGCACTGCCACTACAGCCTACTTGATTTAAAAAAATAAAAATAAACCCTGCAGAATTTCTCTTTGTCCTTTCCTGACGTCTCGACAAAAGATCTACTGAATCAACTGACTTGTAAACCATCACCACCAGTATTCTCTCTTCTTGGCTCTTTAAATATCTGAATTAATAGGATTGCAAAAGAAAATGCTCCTCGGTGACTGATCTGTAAGGGGGAAAAAGTGTATTTGCTGGACAAACAACCCCATTTAAGTAAATATTATTGCTTTAAAAGGTGAATCCAGAATACTTAAATATTTATTTAACGCAATGGTGGATCCACTGCTCATTTGATCATTGTGCGATTCATGGCACATGCAGACTACATGATAAACAAAATGCATTTCTTAACATAACTTTTAATTAAATCGACACTTTGCAATGTATCACTAATAGACAGCTTTGTCTTGGAGTCCCTCGCCTTATAATAAAGATTATTATACTAAAAGACGCACGCACTAGCAGTATAAACCATGCGCGCGCGCACACACACACACACACACACACACACACACGTACCAGTGTTATACCTCTCTTCCTCTCTGAAGAGTGTCCTAAGCGTTTTCGTGGTATTCCAGGCACGCGCGCTGCTGCTTCTCTCTGTTCCAGTCCCTGATACGGGAGATCGCTTTCTGGGTCAACTCTGCGATTATATCTCTAGAGCGGAACACAGGGAAGGGAGGGGACGGGAGGGGCGGGGCGTGTTGGGGCGGGTCTACATCCACCACCTCCTCCTCTTCTCTTCTTTCCTTTGTTGTGATTGGCCCGTCCGCTTTAATCACCGCGCTGAGGAAACGATTGGCCACTGAAGACTTGGCGTACGTGAGGACGTAGGCACGTACGCCACGCGCGTTTCCCCGGAAACCCGTGAGCGTGCGAGTGCGTGAGAGCAGAGAGGACGCTAAGGTTGTTTTGGTGGTTTTGTCTTTCTTTCTTCCTCGTAACACAGCTAGCAGTGGGGCTAACTGTTGTGTTTGTTCTTGTAAATAGACCGTTTAAAGGGTTTAAATGATTAAGTAACATCTAAAGGAAGATGTGTCGGATCTCTGGAGCACAAAATGGAGTCTGTGTGTGTTTTTTTTTGGTAGAAGTGTGAATTATAACACCATTAACAAAGCTAATTATATTCATCATTAAGTTCATATATTTAGCAACCTTTTACACTGACATCTGCCACATCACAATAGCTAAAAAAAGAGAGAGAAAGTGTGCAAAAACATGTCAGCTTGGATCCAACGTGTTCTATTAATGAAGTACTGGGTCTAAAAAATAAATATTATTATTATTATTATTATTAATAATAATAATAATAACATTATTATTATTAACATTATTATTAATAACATTTTAATTATTAATATTATTATTAACATTATTATTATTATTATTATTATTATTATTATTATTATTATTAGCGGTGCTGTGCGAGCAGAGCATTATTGGTAAGGAAAAAGTGTCTAACCATCGAGTTGCTTTTGGAACGTCAAGAAAAACCTATAGCATCCGTCCGTCCCTGTGTCCTTCCAGTATACAGGTATACATGGGAACCCTGCGTTATTCTTTGAAAATTTTATATCTCGAAAAATGAAAAATACAAGAAAAATTTCTGGGAGAGAGTAATATACACAAAAAAAAAGGTGTATAATATTTGGGTCATGTGATGTGACGACGGGAGGACATGGTCTGGGACCTGACTAATGGTCATGAATTTATTTTTTACACTCTGTTCGATCCACACAAAACATGGTCACCGAGCCAAATTGGTAATGACATGACAACCCTACAATTCTGACCCTGTCCAGTCATCTTTCATGTTCTTGTATGTCACCAGTGAGTAAGGTCAAATAATTGTCGAAAATGGCTATCAAGGAACTTGTGGAAGGAGTTGTCAAACTAGGTGAAAAATTACAAAGAAAAAAAGTGACATGCTAGACTTTTCGTCAGGGTGTTGTGAGGTGTCCTTTGATTATATCACACTCCAAGGCCTGTTTATCATTCCAGACATTCATATTCAGGCGCGACGCTGAAAATCTGTCCTCACTGACAAAATCGTGTCAAAGCCAAGCTGAATTTTTGTAGTCTGATGTCAGCATTAAAGATAAACAGGTGTAATAAATCCTAGTATTAGCAAAAGTAGCCTGGCCTTAATGGTTAAAGTTATCGTGGCTTTAACTGATCTGAAATGACGTTTTGTTTGATTCCCATCATTACCCTTTGTTTAAATTTCATTAAATGATCCGTTTGGCAAAATGGATAATTATAGGTTTCAGAACTGCACCCACCAGACCGTGGTCAATCTTCATCCATTTGCTTTGTGTAAGTGGCATATTTACCATTTGAAAAGAAAAAAGACTGGAGATTCATATGCTTGTGTAGAGGGAGAAAGCACCCCTGAGATGGAGGCCTGCTGGCACCAAGCATGTGCTAATGACGTTGAGCCAGCCATACTGCTTTCACACAGCACTTAGCCACGGTCCAGGCAATACACACACACAAACACACAAACACATGGGATAAGGAAGTCCAATTCTCCTGGCTGTGCCAAATAACTCTGTTTACTCCTGAGGAATGTAAAGGGCTATCTCTCTCTCTCTCTCTCTCTCTCTCTCTCTCTCTCTCCCACTATCTCACACACATACTGTCTCGAAGAGATCATACTGTGCTGCTCTTTTCTAGGGCAGAATGGAAAGCATGCTTTCTTCTATCAGTATGTGACACAGGAGTCCATTTTTCAGCTCCTGTAGAATTAAAAATATCTGACACAAACACATTTCTTTATATGTAAATTAGGGGCGGCACGGTGACGTAGTGGTGAGCACATCTGCCTCATAGCAGGAGGGTCCTGGGTTCAAGTCCTGGGGTTGGGTGTTTCTGTGTGGACTTTGCATGCTCTTCTCGCGCATGAGTGGGTTTCCTCTGGGTACTCTGGTTTCCTCCCACTGTCCAAAGACATGCACATTAGGCTGATTGGCTGTTCTAAATTTCCCCTGGGTTGTGAATATGAATAACTGTGTGTGTATTTTACCCTGAGATAGTCTGGCGAGCTGTTCAGGGTGTACCCTGCCTTCGCCCAGTGTTGGCTGAGATATGCTTCTGCCTCTCTGCAACCCTAGTAGGATTAAGCGGTCTGGCAAATGAGTGAGTGAGATGAGTAAGAGTACTTCCAGTGGAATGACGGTCACTAGACTGTGCAGCATGATTTTTAAGGGTACCTGTGGTCAATTAATGTTATTAGCTATTTAAAACGATCACGTATAACATTTCCGTGTTCCGGTAACATCAGTCCATTCTTGTTTTCAAACTGCGGGTGAATGTTGTGACACCGGGTATGCACAGAGACATGTTGCCTTTCTGATTGACTGTTCCAGCCTGGTATTGACGCGAACGCGTTGGATTGGCTGGGCTATGTCACTGACCCATGTAGCATAACACATTATTGGCCAGTGATAAGCTGCACAAACAACAAGCGCAGAAATCGCAGAAAACTTTTCTTTTTGCTCCTACACCGACTGGCGACAGGAAAGCTGAGTTGGCAAAACGATAGCTGCATAAGTCATTTTATATTTAACATCACGCTCATCTCCGGCAGCATTCTTATCCTCAGACTCACTAGATTGTGATGTCTCACTGTCTCCACAAGAGACATCAGCCCTGCCCAACGTGTTGACATCACTTCCGGGGAAAAACGACTGCTAAGCTGCTACCACCCGTAGTTCAGCCCTTGCTAGTAATCCATGGGATAAAATTACCTTTTTAGGGTCATTTTTGTTAAAATAAGCCTCTGTATCGCTTAAACATATTACATATACACAGATTATGCTTGTGCTTTTGCTCATGCTTATGCATGAGTCTATCAGTGCTGAAAACTATTTCAATTCTGTTAGTCATTTTTGGTCACTGTTGTCGTTTCTTAATCTCCCGATGATTTAGGTGTGTCGGGTTTTTTGTTTGTGATTGGCCCTGTTACTCATTTTTTGACATAATGACAAACACAACAAGCCTCTTATTGACAAGCCTCCTTTTTTTGATATAAAAAGTTTGTAATTTAAATCCTGTATTTGACCATGAAAAGCATTAAATCGAGGACATTAGTAGACAGCTCTCCCAGCTTTTGTTTAAAGGAGTAGTTTATATAAAAGCATATTTTATTAAGTCAGCAAACCGAGGATGACACAGGATGACACAGCCAAGCAACAGGAAGAATGATGGGGAAAAAACCCAAGCAAATCAACAAGTTACATATCAACAACTGGCTTATAACCTAAATATTGCACAGTCTTGCACAAAGCCGTTGCACAAAGCTGTTGAAACACAGTATATCTGGCACTGATGGAGCCTCAGGCTAAATTGTATCACAAGAAAAGGAAGTTTTACTCAAAGCCAGAGTGTTCAGAAATAGATGTATGTAATGAGTTTCATTAAAATTTAGTACGGCTTCCAAAAAATAGGATAGAGCAGTTTTACACCTCATATCAGGAAATTTAGCATTGCCTAGACTGATTACATTTTCAGAATTAGTTAACAGAGAGGGCGGCACGGTGGCGTAGTGGTTAGCATATCTGCCTCGCAACAACCAGGTCCTAGGTT
This sequence comes from Neosilurus mollespiculum, assembly GCA_030014195.1. Taxonomy (NCBI): domain Eukaryota; kingdom Metazoa; phylum Chordata; class Actinopteri; order Siluriformes; family Plotosidae; genus Neosilurus; species Neosilurus mollespiculum. The sequence goes on along the minus strand of JAQMYF010000022.1, from coordinate 34,735,736 downwards.
CGAGTCCAGTGCTCGGGTGATACTGTGTGGAGTTTGCACGTTCTCCTCGGGCTTGCGTTGGTTTTCTCCTGGTACTCTGGTTTCCTCCAAAAACATGCTTATTAGGCTAACTGGCTGTTTCAAATTGTCCATAGGTGTAAGTGTTTGTGCGCAAGGTTAGGTTGTGTGTGTGTGTTGGCCCTGCGATGGGTCCAGTGAGCTGTCCAGGGTGTACCCTGGACTTTTTGTCATTCTGATACAAGCATTATTCACTCAGAATAATATTTTATGAATCCCCAAATATCAGACCAATCAGACTGTTCTGTTACTGTGTAGTTTATTCATTCATTCATTTATTTTCTAAGTTGCTTATTCCTAATTAGGGTCGCGGGGAGGCTGGCACCCATCTCAGCCGACTATGGGCGTAGGCGGGGTACACCCTTGACCGCTCGTCAGACAAGCGGCAACACACACACAACCATTCACACTCAATCTCACACCTGGGGGTGATGTGGAACAGCAAATCAGTCTACTGTGCAGGCTTTGGACTGTGGGAGGAAAAGGGGAGAACCTGCAAGGAAACCGGAGTACCTGGAGGAAACCCACGCAAGCATTCAGAGACCATGCAAACGCCACACAGAACCGTCTGAGCCTGGGAACCGAACCGGGGACCTTCTTGCCATGAGGCGGACATGCTAACTACTGCACCACCGTGCCGCCCTGTGTGGTTTATGCTAATATGAAATACACTCGCCAGTCACTTTGAAAGACACATCTGTAGTCTTTTGTGTCCATTTTTGGTAAACCGGTGCCCACTACAGCCTCAGATTTCAGTTTTTTGGCTGACAGGAGTGAAACCTGATGTGGCTTTCTCTTGTTCCGCCTCAGAGCATGACATATTGTGCATTCACGGATTCTTTTCTGCTCACCACCGATGTACTGAGTAGGTTTTTTTGTCATCAGTTTGACCAATCTTCACTGACCTTTTTAATAAATAAGGCATATACATCTGCTAAACTGACACTGGATGTTTTTTTTTTTTCTGTGTAAACACTGGAGACTGTTGTGTGTGAACCTAGAAGATCAGCAGTTTCTAAAATATTTAAACCAGTCTGTCTGGCACTAAAAGCTTCCCATGGGCAAAATCGCCGAGTGAGCTCACATCCCCATTCTAATGCTTTATGTTACGATTAACTGAAGCTTTTGTTTATTGTAGTGTTTATTTTATATTTGTTTAATTAGACTGTTCTTGTTCCATATAAAACTACCAATCGGGCACCAATATATTTTAAATATGCTGAAGGTGGAGCACCACAGGTCAGCACGGTGGCGTAGTAGTCAGCACGCCTGCCGCACAGAAAGAAGGTCCTGGGTTTAATTCTTAGGCTCAAGCATTTCTGTGTGGAGTTTGCCTGTTTTTCCTCATGCTTGCGTGGGTTTCCTCCAGGTACTCCGGTTTCCTCCACCAGTCCAAAGACATGCACTTTAGGCTAATCGGCTGTTCCATATTTACCTAAGGTGTGAGTGTGAGCATGAATGGTTGTGTGTGGTATGTGTAGCCATGCAATAGTCAGGCCAGCTGTTTAGGGTGTACCCTGCTTTCATCCAGTGTCGGCTGAGATAGGCACCAGCCTCCCCGTGGCCCTAGTAGGAGTAATTGGTTCTATAAATGAGTGAGAGTGAGTGAGTGAGTAAAGTAATTCACATGTAAAGTGTAAGTTTAATTTTCCAGTATTGAGATTGAACTAGCACAGTGCCCTTTTGTTATAACTTTGTTATAACACTATGTTCATGTACTCAAATGTACTATAAAGGTAATTTCTTTCCAAATTTCTATGGTATGGTTAGGGCAGTGGTAAAGTGTGAACGGGGCCCTTTGGGGATCAGGATTAATGTAATAACAGCGGATAAATTTAGCCTCCCTTCCTTTATCTCTATCTACATCCCTGTACAAGTCAGAGGAATGTTAAAAGGCACATTGTGAAAACAGTTTTGGAAAATGTACTTAATGAAGGAAGAATGAACTGAGTTTAATACTGTATCATGGTTTACAGAAAGCGTCAGCCCCACCTTTCGCACACACCTACGTATACACTTACGCTTACACAGACACATCCGCAGTCTCCTTAGAACAAAATCTCCTGTACCTCCCTTGTTTAAGGAAGACTTCCTACTTCTCTTCAGCATTCTTTCTGTCTATCTTTATCTCTTCTGTCCTCCCACCCCTATGCTGCACAACCCTGACAATATCTTTATTATATTAATTTCCAGTCAGCGCTTAATGCATTGTCACAACATGGCTGATATCGTTTTGCCAACACAATTACAGTCCAAGACAAATGAAGAGCCAACAGCAGAAAATAATTACAGCCAGCTCGGGCCAATCCAAAAGACTCTAAAATTTAATTGGGCTACATCATCATCATCATCATCATCATCATCATTTGCTGAACTGCTTAATCCTACTACTAGGGTTGCAGGCTGGAGCCTATCTCAGCCGACACTGGGCGAAGGCGGGATGCACTCCGAACAGCTCGCTAGACCAATGCAGGGCAACAAATTAGCATAATATGCATGTCTTTGGCCGTTGGCGCTGAGTGCACTTGCACTTTGCAGCTTATTCTCTTACTTTACATGTGCGTGTTTCTGTAAACTTACACATGTAAACATTTTCGGAGCTCTGTTTTTAGGCAGTTCCTAAATATTTATATTATTATTAATAAAGAACTTAAAAAATGACCATGTATGGCAGAGCGATGCCTCTCAGCACTTCTCAAAGAAGCATAATAGATACATCTATGATTCTTGTTTGGGCCAATTTATAAAAGCAGAACATGCAAATATTTTTACAGCTGTTTGCTTGTAGTGTTTAAACTTTTGTTTGGCACGCACACTCTGGAACGTCCTCCAGACCCACCCAACGTGGCCTTGGATGACACGAAGCACGGGAAAATTTACCTACTGTTTCTCATATACTGTATGGATTTGAAATGTGTCTAGTGGCATGTAAAGTACATGTTAGAAAACCCCTTATCTACAGTAAAATAAGCTCAGACATCGTTGTATTCAGCTAAAACAATGCCTTCTGGGGTATTTACTTTGCAAAACATAATAGAACCTTCAACTTAAAACCCCAGTTGAGTAATTGGCTGCCTGTTTGTTACTGGGGTTTTTTTTGTTGTTGTTTTTTTAGTTCAAGGTTAGCGTTTTTTATATGAACATAATCCAATATGAACATAATCCAACTCATTCATCATGAAGCATTTGGCGATTGCACCTGAGAATATATAGGAACTCATACAATCCCAGTCATGACAAGTTTGACAGGCTGCCTGAGGCCGGAAAAGCCTGTTTAGAAGCATTTAAAAACAAATTGGAATTTTTCTTTGTTTGATTGTTTTCTTTTGTTGTTGATTTTTTTTTCTTCTTTTTTTTCTGCCAAATGAATGAGAAATCCTGCATGTATCTGCTGTAAGTATCCAGAACAGATGTTTTATTGAACCATCCTAGTTTTCTGGCACTAATGAGGAAACAGTGAATTAGAATGCTTGTCGTTTGTGGCCTTGAACCACCCAGAAACATACGAGTACAAGTCCGCTGTATCTCATCAACATGTCTGCTTTGTCAGCTATGTACAAAGAGCTTTCTCTTTCCCCCCCTTCCTCCTTCTCTTTTGTTTCTCCTCATGTTTATCAGCATTAGGGAGGAGTCTCCACCTGTTATTGCAGATAACCAGCATGCGCCGTGTGTATATGTGGAGCTGCAGGTGTGTACACGTGGACAGAAAAGAGACTGAAAGGGGAAACGCAAACATCAAAGACTAGTCAGAGAGAGAGAGAGGGAGAGAGGGAGAGAGAGAGAAGAATGAGGGGGCACATAGATTCCTGCATCTCATGTTGTTAAAGCTGTGTTTTGCTTCAGTGCCTCCATTTGGCGGTCATTAACCCTCCTCCATAAGGCCAGCTTGAGAACTGGATCCAGCCAGAGCTCTGACCTCACACTTAACGCTAACAATTTTACACCACCGTGCCATCACTCTGATCTTATTACGATACTCCTACTGAAGAGCCAAAGTTCACTCCCTCACACGCACCACAAGCAGTGCATTTCTTACAACAATATTACAACGCCTCACGTTTAGCGAAATGAAGAATCATGGGTGGCACGGCAGCGCAGTAGTTAGCACGTCCTGGGTTCGGGTGTTTCTGTGTGAAGTTTGCATGTTCTCCCTGTATTTGTGTGGGTTTCCTCTGGGAACTCCAGTTTCCTCCAACAGTCCAAAATATGCACATTGGGCTAACTGGCTGTTCCAGATTGCCCCTAGATATGAATGTGAATGTGTAAGTGGATGGTTGTTTGTGTGGTGGCTTTGCTGGCTGTTCAGGGTGTACCCTGTCTTCGGCCGGTGTCGGCTGAGATTAGCTCCTGACTCCCCGCCACCCTGGTAGCATTACGCGGTTGACAAATGAGTGAGTGAGTGAGTGAAAGAGTGAGAAATAAAGACTTAAACCCAAATATTGGAAGAGGACATCAAAGAACAGATGTTGCGGTCCTGAGTATTTATCTGTTGCCTATGATCATACATGTACGTGTATGCTTGCAAAGCCTCAAACCACCCAAACTCACAATCCAACCATCTTATTCTGACCTCAAGTAACATGTGCTGTACTCATACAAAACTTACCATCCAACTTTTCTCTTGTTTCCAAGCAGCTTCACCCAAGGCTTGCACTGCGGGATCCCATTAGCTATTCATAGCTCTCAAGGAATGTGTTTTCCCCACCCCATCATTTGTTTGCACTCTCTCTTTTTCTGTCTGTCCTCCACAAGAGTGTTCGAGAGAGCTGGTGTAGGTGGGGGTGGTTTTAAACTCCTTCTTGCAAGATGATAAAGACCATTCAATATGCTAAATAAGCTACTGATCCCAGATCTCGGAGAGTCGAATTGTTTCCGGTGTTTAAGTATCATGTTATTTAGAACTTGTGTCATTTTTGACTACCAAAGACTAAAAAATACTCATAACTCATAACTCACAGCTCTCGCATATGTGCAATACGAATTTCCATTCCCAAAACCAAAAAAATATTGGTTTAACTGGTTTTACCTGTGTTCCTATTGTCCATGTGCACAACAGATGGAAAAGTGGTACAACATCAACAACAAAGACTATCAACAACAACGAACACGAACAGTAGATAATCTTCCCACCTAACAGCCACAACTCAGGTTACTGTGTTAAGGTTGGTGTTTTTTTCCCCATTTCCACTGGGTTTCTTCAGGGTCCCTTTCGTCCACCAATAAACATTCCTGTATGTCTACTGGTTATGCGGATTTGCCCAATATACAGTGTGTGTGTGTGTGTGTGTGTGTGTGTGTGTGTGTGTGTGTGTGCACTTAGCGATTCTGAGTACAATAAATCATCAAAGGTGAACGAGTGAATGAATAATAATCAACATAAATAACATTTGCAGTTGGGGCTAAACTATCGTTCTACTGTGGAGGAAAAAATCGGGGTATCAGGCCCCACTGGGGGCTCTTTGTGTTTTGGACTCATGAACTGGGGAAGGCCTGTGGCTTGCTGGTCTGAAATGTCATAATATCATATATTTGATCCTCCATACATCTTATGCAAATTGATGGACTTCCCGATCATGTACTCGAATTAATTGTTGATTATTAACAGTATCAACATGAATATGAATATGAATACAGAAAGTGAAATATCTTTGGAATAAGTGATCATATTTCCTTTATTTAAAGACATTTGTAATCCTAAAAGGCAGAACTGTCCAATGAAGTCGTCTCTAATGAAAAAATATTTAAATTGTTAATGATTATACCTATAGAGGAGCAATTGTATGATTTACTGTACTATTTGGTATTGTATGATTTATGTTACTATTGCATGAGGAAAGTTTGTGTAAGATTATTTTATTTTCTTCCATTCCACTCTGTACAAGGATCGCTCGATGACAACACAATGTTCTTAGCTCTGGGAGCTCGACCAGATGGCGTTGAGCTAAGACCTTCAAGGTCACTTAAAGACAGGCGGTAAATACAGGGTTAAGAAACAGTGAAGCAATTTTTTTTTTTTTTTTTTTTGCTAAGCTAGCCTCAACATAGTGATAAGCCTAAAAACAATCTCAGCAAGTGTAATGCCAGAAATTAATGGTGGGGAACCGAAAAGATGGTGAACTTTAAGGTATAAACGGAGGGGTCTTGTTGGACCACTCAGTGTCTAGGAATTAGTCATTGGCGTGAGGAGGAACTTTTGGGGTCCAATCAGAGAGAGAGGATGGTAGATGGGGTCTGAGGTCCTTTCTCGGAACAATTTCTTTTGTGTGATTGATTGTATGCTTTTCCTAAAGGCTAAATAAACACCTGAAAAAATGAATTTGGATCTCTTGAGTTGTGAACTAGACACTTTTTGCCACAACACTATCAACAACAACAGCAGCAGAACTGAACTGCTGTTGTTTCTGTTGTTTCCACTGGGTTTCTTCAGGTGGACTGGCTATGCCGAATTGCCCAGTATGCAGTTTGTGTGTGAGTGGTTCTACTTAGCGATTCTGAGTACAATAAATCATCAAAGGTGAACAAGTGAATGAATAATAATCGACATAAATTAATATTTGCAGTTGGGGCTAAACTATCTGTCTGTCTGTCTATATTTGTCTATCTGTCTATCTTTTTGTCTGTCTGTCTCTATCTATCTATCTATCTATCTATCTATCTATCTATCTATCTGTCTTTCTGTATCTTTATCTATCTATCTATCTATCTATCTATCTGTCTTTCTGTATCTTTCTATCTATCTATCTATCTATCTATCTATCTATCTATCTATCTATCTATCTATCTGTCTTTCTGTATCTTTCTTTCTATCTATCTATCTATCTATCTATCTATCTATCTATCTATCTGTCTTTCTGTATCTATCTATCTATCTATCTATCTATCTATCTATCTATCTATCTTTGTCTCTCAGTCTGTCTTCATCTATCTATCTATCTATCTCTGTCTATCTATCTATCTATCTATCTATCTATCTATCTATCTATCTATCTATCTGTC